>CAJNOQ010002300.1:0-25107 GCA_905250885.1 Didymodactylos carnosus | reverse complement strand
GCTGAAAATTTGAATTTCAAGATAAAGTAACCTGAACGACTCGAAACATGTTTCTTATAGGTTTTCGACAATGCTCTTTCCAGTGGCATCGTTTTTAAATATTGAGAAAGTTTTCTGAAGGGTTTTCTAGAGACTGGATCTCTGGAAAACTCCTTAGAAAACTTTTTCAAAACCCAACTCTCATGCCATTACAAAGAGGATCATGAAAAACCTATAACAAAATGGTTCATGAAATTTTAGTTCACTCATAAAGTTAAAGTCCGCCTGCTCTAGCAAAAAATGCCCACTGTGGGCCAACATCCATAGTGTATATGGTAAAAGTTTCAGCTTCATCTGACTTATTGCTCGGGTGATATAGAATTTTTATTGAAAAAGTCCTATTTTTCTCATGTGCAACTGCCTTCCCTCGTGGCATCTGTAACTCTCGAAGGGAGCATTGCAAAGGCGTGAAAATGTTTTTATAACCTCACCTTTAGGTAGGTATCTGTGATAAAAATTTCAGCGCGATCTGAGATGATCCGTATATGGTCCGTCTGACTCTGCCAGACAATGGCTCTTAAGTGATTTGTCAAGTATTGCTGACGTGTCTTTAGCGACATGTGTGTGGCCAATCTGGCCGAATGAGAGCAGAAATTTGATTTGATCAACTTTTGATTCAAAGCAACACTGAAGCATACGAAAGCAAAGCAATATAAAAAAATGACGAATCAAAGAACCAAAACTTGCAAAAAGACATTTTTGTGCAAGAAAGCATTAATCTTTCTAAGCGAAGCGATTGAAGGTAACACAACCACTTTGGATTGATTTTTGGTTGTACTTGTTTGGGGGGGGGATCAGAAGTAAAAAAATTTAGTTCTTGTACGGAGAAAAGTCGTGTCTAGAGCATCGGATTCCTTTTCGTCAACAGAAAGGAATTTAATTGGAAGAAAGAAATCAGCATGTCACCTCGACTCCTGATCTCAATTTTTATCATGCTCACTTTTGTGAAAAATATGTAATTCATTTATAAAAAATAATCGAATTTAAGGTTTAACAACAACAGTAGCATCATCGTCTTCTTCATGTTCAACATCAACATTATTACTATTGCCCAATGAACTTATTCTATTTATCTTTCTTTACTTACAACCAACAGAAATTATTGAAATATTCTTCAATTTGAGTACACGAATAAATAATTTAATATTCTCTGATAAACATGTAAATGAAATTGATTTAACTCATGTTGATCAAGTATGGTTAGACAAATATTTATCCTTTATACAGCCGTGTACAAATAAGTTAAAATTTAAACAAAAACAATTATCGATATTATTTGAGGGTGAGGGTGGGGTGAGTTTTTGAAGGAGCAGTAACTAAGCTTATCAAATAAGATCTTCATCACTTTGTACGTAATTTTTACTTATCGACCGCTATGTACTAACTGATGAAAGACCAAATCGATTTTTCCAGAAGAAAGTGAACATGCTATATACAAACTATGTACGAAAATTTTTTATTTTGTTTTGTGTAGTGTCATTTGATGTTACTAAAGCTCAATGGACAAATTATTATAATCTAAATATGGAGAGTTTATTATCTGACAATACTATGAAGTATCTAATCATTTGTGGCGAACAGCCAAAAGCAAGGTTCCGTCTATATATTACAAATCCAGAATTGTCTGCCACATGTACACATAATAAAGGTTTAGATGGACATATATTTGACACTAAAAAGACTGCTACAGTAGAGAAATGTATCATTGGTGCGTATCGTCGCGAGTTCTTCGTTACCTTTACAGCACATCCAAGTTATGCGCACTATGAAACTGAAACGCCTACATTTAACGTACGAGCAAAAATATATTTAACATTAATAAATTATTGGTCATTAATAGTTGAAAACAAACCATATAACGGTGCACTGCCACAATCATTATCTACTAAGAAGGCATATTAGTACAGACGGTTCTTATCACGTGCTGAATAGTATTTTTTAACTCGATCATATCATGAGAGATTATCAAGAGTTATGATATTTCTTTTTATGTCTGCTTTCTCTTGTTCCTTTTCTATTTATTCGATACATTAAACGTCTAACCAAAAAGAGAAACATCTAAAGAACTTTAAAGCTCACATTTTTCCTTTGTCTGAGCTTCACTTTCAAACATTCTATTGTTTTTGTAAACTATGAACAAAAGGAGAAAAGTTTTCTATTCTAATCTGAAGTTTTTTGGTATATCATGTAGTGTCGACGAAGAGTACTCGATTTAGAGACAAGAATAGCTCTGCGTTAATGGCATCGAAAGTAGATCTTCCGTAGAATTTTAGAATAAGATGTATACGCAGTGATGTTAGAAAAAACTGCAGCCAGTTCAGACCGTTACAAATTTCAAATACACTGATTGGTGTTACTTTTACTATTCCAACGTGCATACTTCTACTAATTTGATGCCTCTAGTCATTTAATTTTTATTAATTCTAGTAAATTCTACACATCTAATGATGATATCTCGATTAGTTTACTCGTCTTTAGACTGTCTACTTGGGATAGCCTAAAGACTATGATGTTGTGATAGAAAAATAAAATAAATAGAAAGAGAACTATTTTGTATATCGTAAGAACCTGATAAGAAAGTCATAAGAATTTGTAGATGATCTTATCGAATTCTTATAAGAGACGTACCACTGTCGATGAGAAATCTTAGACAATCGTATGTAAGAAACTGATAAGATTTTTATAAGAGTCTTATTAGTTTCTTGCAGGAAACTTATCAGTTTCCTACAATATTCTTACACGAATCGATGTCTAGGGCAGAATTTCTAATGATTGGTGGTCCCTATGAGAGTAAAGGCATGTTTCACTTTGAAAATACAATTCCACTCGGTTTTACAATTTTGAAATGAAAAGAACTACTTTATTTTCTCAAATCTCCACTTTGTTTTCTTTTCATCTGCACTGATTTCGCCATTGTGACTGATCTTACTGGTCTTGTTCTTCTTATGAATCAGCACATAGAGACACAATAGCTGCTGTCTATTTGTCTAATGATTATACAAATGGTTTATCAACTTCCATAATACGAAAGTGCTAAACAACGCACAAGTAAAAGAGGAAGCACTTATTTGAGACTTGTCCACTTTGGGATCCAGAACAAAGTGATCCAGTCCATTTCGGTTAGAAAGTTCATTATTTTGAATGCTGAGCATATTGCAAAGATAAATTGCTATTCATTGTGCGAAATGTAGATGTAAACGTATTCAAAAGCGATAAAAACAAAGATATATATGTAAAGCAAATATTAGGTAATTTAACATTTAACCAGTGAAAAACAGCACACGGATTTCTCAGAATGGCATTTCCGTTGAGACTAACTCACTATAGTCTTAACGCCCCGGTTAGCCCCACTGGAAAATAACATCTAACTATGTCAACATGCTCCTCAGACAATACTCTACTTATACTGATCTCACAAAATCTCACATATTTTTGAAGGCCGAATGATGGATTTTTCAAAACCCATACGGATTTTACGGTATTTCGAGGTTTTTCTGACCACGAAAGCACCTTTATTCAAAAATAATACCATATTCAGAATCAGCGTGAAAAACTGCATTGAATGGTGTATAACTCATCTAGTTTCGGTCGCTTGATTTTGAATTCTAGAAATTTCTTAGTTTTTGAGATTCACACAAACAATTTCGTGCTGAAAATTTGAATTTCAAGATAAAGTACCTGAACGACTCGAAACATGTTTCTTATAGGTTTTCGACAATGCTCTTTCCAGTGGCATTGTTTTTAAATATTGAGAAAGTTTTCTGAAGGGTTTTCCAGAGATCGGATCTCTGAAAAGCTCCTTAGAAAACTTTTTCAAAACCCAGCTCTCATGCCATTAGAAAGAGGATCATGAAAAACCTAAAAAAATGGTTCATGAAATTTTAGTTCACTCATAAAGCTATAGTCCGCCTGCTCTAGCAAAAAATGCCCACTGTGCATAGTGGGCAATTTTCACTAGGCACATGGTCTTTTGACCTGCAAGCTAGAGGAAAACTTAAAAGTGCGTTGTTTATAGATTATCTTGTGTGCTCTATCTAATATAATACTTTTCGAGTTCTAACGAGGTTTTCTATGTGGTTTTCCAGAGATTCGGTCTCTAGAAAACCACGTCAAAAACCTTTAAAAACTCAAAGGCAATTGAATTGGATACAGAATCATTGATAACCTATAGAAATAGTAGTTAGACGATTTCATCTCTTAACAGTTTCAAATTTGAAGATTTCAGTCACAAATCTCTATACGCACATGCAAGAAACAAAGGAATCAACTAAATTCAAAAGTTACGGCTGAGTTATACACCATTCAACGCAGCTTTTCGCGCTGATTCCAGATATATTATTGGTTTTTAATTTCAATGTTCCTGAACTGAGATAATCCGGATGAAAATCTGTAACTCGGTCCAGGAGCGTTTGCGCTAGTTTGCGCTATCAGTATATATGTATTGGTAGTATGACTACCTTCGGTAAAAAATTCGTTGAATTTGAAGCGTCGGAAAAATCGGAAACCGATTACACTAAGCACACATTTTCGGAAAACACGTAGCAAAAAAAGAAAGCTAATTTTCTCGGTCATGGAAAAGCCAAAACAGAAGTTTTTTTACGAATGGATAGAGCGAAATGCCTAGTTTTACACTATGTAAAATTTTAATAAATATCATCTATTGTTTGTCGCAAAATCATTTTCTATCTTAACCGCTCTGTTTTTCTAAAATATTTCATCGTCGCTTTTCCCGCTAGAAATGACACCTAGAAAAAAACTTGCAATGGCAAAGTTATAGAGCGTATGCCAAGTATATGATATGCTATTCAAATCTCGAAAAATCTCACTTTCGTTTTTCCACCTAAATATGACGTGATTGCGCATTGTGTGTTGAGAGAAAACTCTTGAATTTGACAGTCACTATCCTCTAATCTGTAAAGAGAATTTAGCGAACACTAGAAGAGTTGAAGAAGGAAAGCTGTTGACTTTTTTTTTATAAGAGCACTGAATAGCACCACTTCTTCTCTCCAGTAGACAATCTCATGTGATATGATAACGCTATATGTGATAACTAAGCCGAATGGAACAGTTTACCACTTTTAATTCTGTCGTCAGATAAATGTTCTTGGTTTTCTTGTTTTAGAACACTTCTCAAATGGCTAAATGTTTGTTATCATTATCTGTATTCATTTTGATCTGTATCCACTGGGGTAAATCTATTTGAGGAATTCTTATTTTCAATTTTTTTTCCAAAATTTAATACTTTATGCTTAGGCGCTTGCTTACAGTGTTATGTATGCGAACAACAAGAAGACAGCGATAAATGTATCAGGGCAGTTCAGATGTGTGAAAAACATCAAGACACCTGTTCAACATTCATATCGAGAACGGGTATTACTATTACACATTTCACAATCCGTTTATAGTTCAGCATTACTAATTAATTTCTGCGTGATGATGAAAGTCACTTTTAGCCAAACTTTTACATTTTTCTACATTTTATCTTAGGTCGAAACAACTATATAAATTATTATGGAAAACTCTAACGTTCGATTTAGTTCCACTTTTGTTGTTTTGTAGTAGCAAATGACTGGGCATCAAATGGACAACTAAGAACTTACATAACAAAAAGATGTTCCACCAGAGATTCTTGTGTAAAGTGTAAGTCTGTGTTTCTGTCAAAAGAGAAAAACCTAGTGTTGATCAGGGTGCTAAAAGGTGCCGTAAGGTACTGGCTTGTCAAACATACGATAGTGAGATCGAATCACACATTGCATGAATCCTTTCGGCCACGAATAAACTCGGAGAAGGAACTTTGATTGCATTTACATCATACTGCTGAAAAGATAATAATACTTTATTTTTGATTAAAACGGAAGCAAAATAATAAAAAAAAGTTCGTCGTTAGATTTCTGTCATTTTCTATAGGAAATAGAATACATATGTATATCAAATTCACCTTACAATTATGATAAGTGATGTTTTCATGAATTTTACATGCTACTTCCCCAAAAAATGCCTCGAGAATTTTTTTTGAGCAGGAAAATTTTTCAATTCCCTGAAAACTCTTAGGGAAGTTTCGGCTGAGGATTTTGTTTTCGACAGAGACTTTACGTCAAAACTTGCGCTTACAATTAAACATTTATGTTCTTACAGTGTTATACGGTATGGCACCGATATGTACGAGAAATGCTTATGACAACTGGGCATGTGTTGAGTGCTGTCAGGGTGATGGTTGTAATCGATATGCGCTCACTGGTTTAACTAATGCGTATGCATTAATTTCAGTTGGCTCTTCAAGTTTAATACATTGTTTTTGGTTGATAACATTAACATACCCTCTATTATACTGAAGAGTGTATCTGTCTTGAAATTGTTAACCGCTAGTTTTCTATTGGCAAGAATAGGTTGCTTCTTACTTTTTTTTCGCTGATGTTTTTGTTTCCAAACATCCTTTGCAAACTTTTATGTGCTAGTAATAATTTTTATACGCTATTTTGACCATTTTCTTTTGTATTTTTTCTAGAAACACATTTTGCATTGAGTCAAAAAATATAGTAAAAAATGAATATGTTGTTTTATTTAACCTACTAAATCAAAAGATGGTAGGTGATCTCAATCCACAAATCTTGGTCAATTTATTATTAAAATCTCAGGATATAGTTTTCAAAAAGAAACATTTTTTTAAACAGAAGGCACGAGACGACGCCGTAGCATAGTTGGGAGCCTATGCTATATCAGTTTTGAAATTATCAGACGCACTGGTATGAATTATGACTCCGCAAGAAAAAGCTTGCCATCTGATAATCATATGAAGACTGCATGTCTCTATCACTTTTCTTTCAAAAACTATCTAAAACAGCCTATCAGTGTCGTCCTATCGGGCAGGAATGTAAAAAATTTTACCTTAATTTAAAGGACTAATGATAAACAATCTGCACTCAGTTAATTTTCTATAGAAAGATAACCGTCGGTTCAGGTGACAAGGGTAACAGAAAGTGAAGTAATCCAGCAAAATCTCTCATTAAACTTCATTTTTCCTTCTTACACAGAAAAAGGTTGAAAGTTTTCACAAATCATCCACGAACAGTATACTTTAAAAAGCATAATAATTAGCAAACTGTAGTTTCAATCTGACACCTAGTCGGACACAGAGTTCTTTCGCTCAATTCGTTGATTTTCTCATACAGAATTACTACCATCTATCAGATTACTGGCAAACTAGCGAAACTATAATTATACATTATAACTACTATCCGTACCAAAAAGCAGTGTCCCTGGCTATTTCGCGAATAACTTTTGATAGAAGAGTGTCAGAGACTTGTGATTCCCACTTTTTGAATTTAGACATTGAAGACGTCTTTTAGCAGGCGAAAAGTCCTTTCTTCAAAAGTTGGAAACCTGGTTTTCCAGAGGATCTTTGGAAAACTACCCGTAGTTTTGAAACTTTTCATAGAATTTTTCTTTCTTTTTTGCATGAGTCTGTACATCTGAGTGTCCTCTTTTTAAATCCGCAAGAATTAAGTTTCTATCTCTCAAGATTTCGGAGTTACAGGCGTTTTCCGAAGACAAGTCTGTTTCGTTTTGGTCAACTTGGCCTAACTCAAAAACACATCAGACCTAGGTAATCAACCATGTTGATCACCGTGGCAATGTTTGTTGTCGTGTGCAAATCACAATAAGGTCAGAAAGTGAAAAAACCGGTTTTTGATCTTTTACCTGCATAAATTAAAAAATCTCTAGCTCGGTCATTTCAACTTCAATATGGCTCAAACTTTCAAAAAGGTACTCAGAACAGGTCAGGAATTATAAATCAAGCAATAAAAACTGCCTGAAACTGTACC
Source organism: Didymodactylos carnosus (assembly GCA_905250885.1). Classification (NCBI taxonomy): domain Eukaryota; kingdom Metazoa; phylum Rotifera; class Eurotatoria; order Philodinida; family Philodinidae; genus Didymodactylos; species Didymodactylos carnosus. The sequence continues at coordinate 17,245 of CAJNOQ010002300.1, read as the reverse complement.
GATTCAACAAGGTTCTTCGGGAGGTTTCTAGAAAACCGTCTACAGTCAGTGACTTCTATTTTGTCTTTTTCCAATCTAACAATGATTTTTAGTCTGTTCTGAGTACCTTTTGAAAGTTTGAGCCACAGGGCGTCCTGCAGTGCAAAAGAAGTTTTTTTCTTTAATCTAGAAGGCTTTATCTTCAAGAAACTCACCACAAATACTGGATGTGTTTCACGTACGTAACAGAATCTTTTTTTTTTATTAATTAGCAATTTTAAAAAAGTTGACTGTCATTTTTATTTTCACATATACGAGAGATAAAGAGCACTACACATGACCACGGCACATGCACTGTAAGAAAGAAAACGGAATTGAGCGACCGCTGTTATCTTCGTTGTTTGATCTCAAAATTTTACTTAAAAAGAAGCTTGAAAATCTCAGAAATTAATCTCTCGTAGGGCAAATCAAAAAGGAATTTCTTATTGTCCTGCCGTGTTACAGGGTAGGGCAAAAAAAATATACCGCCCTGCCCGGCAGGACAAGAGGGCAACCCTGTCCTGTGATGGTCTCTAATTAGAGTATACATGACGGTTTAACAACCCTGCCGATCTACAGAGCAACATTTCACTTATCTCGTTCGAATTTTGATCATTTTCACTGTTTTTGTGTTAAACGTCTTCAAGAAAATTCTCCGTTCTATAAGTTAGTAAAAGTGGGATATATACTACAAACAAACTTCAAAATGAGAATGTATTTCTGTAAACAGGAGAATAACAAGAATTTATATATTAAACATTTATTTCGTCACACTATTTCTTCGTTTGGGAGCAACTTTTCTTTTTGAACGAATTATAACTGAGGAGTGTCGAATTTCTGTATCACCGTACTGTTGTTTATAAATTGCAATTTTTTTAGCCAAATCTCTCAATGCCATCATACTTTTCTCTCGATTTAGTGGCTCTTTTGATACATTATGAATTGATTTCCCTACAATTGGATTGTTTTTACCGTGTGTGTTTGCTCTCCGTTTATTCTTACTTTTTCCAAGAGATTTAGTCGTTTTTTTTCCATTCTTTCTCTCCGCTTTCCTAGAACTTCGCGGAGAAGATTGCTTTCGTGATAAAGGTTTTACTTGTTTTTTTGTCTTCTTTATCGACAACAAACGTTGTTTAGTTGTTTTTCTGGACAATTTTAATCTTGGGCTATTTTTTGGTTTTCTACCGGCTGTTGATTTTCCAATCGACCTCTTTGGACTTCTACTTTGACGAACTGGCGTTCTTCTGCTACCATTAATTGAATTCCATCTTCTGTCAGGTGATCTAGCATTAGATGTATAAGCTGAGTAGATCATCATAGATGAATCCTGTATGTTTTTTCTTAACTCTGTTATGAATACTTCATGGGCACTTGAGTGTTGTATATTCGGCAAGATTTTTGTTTTTGTTTTATGATGAGTATACTACAAGATGGGACTTATTCACGTAAAAAATAGGGTACAGCAATAGGGCACCAAAATAAAAAAAGGGTTTGAAGATCTTAATAAAAAAAATTATATAAAATTGAATTGTTTAATCTAAAATACTGGTGTATCCTAGACGACATGTTCGCTCTTGCAATCCGTAGAAGCGAATATATCCATCTACAGCAATGGGAATTATCAAACAATTTCTTACTTTGATACTTTAACCCTTTACGGCCGGCTGCATAAGCCATTTAGTAACAATATTCCCTTCTGTGTATATTCCTTTTTTGTCGGCTGCCAAAAATTAACTGATAAAAATATTCCTCCCTTTATATTTATTGTTTTGCTGTGACAGAATCGTCAAAGTGTATTCTTTTAGAACGAAATTCCTTCGACACTTAATAGATCAATGTTACCGGTAGTCAACACCCGGCCGTAAAGGGTTAAGCAATAAGAAGTGTGAGCATGTTATAGATTCTCAGCGAAACATCGTTTTTCAGCTGTTATTCATAGTGTTACAGTAACACTATGAATAACAGCTGAAAAACGACACTGTTACTGATATATCAGAATGAATCATACAATTTAAAAAAATAATCATCGGTCAACAACTTTCTTTTACCTAAACCGGTGTAAATTTGGCCTCATCGATCGAAGACTCCCTGTTCTCTGGAGAATAAGTCTGTTTTGTAAAATCATTCTGTCTAGTCGTCTTTAACTTTTTATTAACTATTTGTCTATTCATTTAGAATGAGTATTAGTGATCTGTATGTATTTTTTAGATTCGCATAACTCTGTATTTATGTTATATACTTGTGCAACTGTAAAGTTTTCAGCTTTTTCATGTTTACAATGAGTGAGACAAAGTTGGGTTCACTTTTAGATTGAAAATCGCTTAGTTTCCATTTTTAAGAGAACACGTTGGACTACACTGTAAAGTCGGGAATTATTTATAGAAAATGTTCGGTGATTTTCAATAAGTCCATATATAAAATCCTCACGGATTTTCCAGATTATAGAAAATCGAATTTCCAATAATGTGAAAATCCTCAGCGAATTTCCGTCTAGAAAATCCTCACGGCTTTTATGTATGGACTTTTAGAAAATCAAAAAGTCGGATTATTTTCTACTTTCTAGAAAATCCTCAGCGATTTTCTAAATGGTACGGAAGAACAATTTGAGTGACAATGCTGAGAATCAGAGACTTGCAAAATGACAATGGCTGAAGATAAACTTTTGCACATTATTAAAAGCTACTGAACTTCGAAGTTGAGTGGGGTGTAGTATTTCAGCTTATTGGATGACAATATGGATCTTTTACTAATGAAAACCAAATTCGACATCCCTCACATGTTACGACTGTTATTTTTTTTAAAAAATAATAAAATAAATGTGAATTGTTAGGATCATGTCTTTAGGTTAATAGAACCAAGTACATTTTTGGAAGATGCTAAATTCAGACATAAAAATGAGAAATATTAGCAGGAGCGAACCGCTTTGCGATCTTCAGAAAGTTGCGGTGGAACTCGACTTTGTCTTAACCAGGCAACCCAAGAACCTTTTGTATCTCTTTGTGATCTCCAAGTATCATACAGCAACAATACTTCTCGAAGAATATGCTGATTTGCAAAAACTGAGAGAACTTTCCGATCTACTAACATTTCCGACGTTAAATACCAAAACGAACAGAGATCTGTTACAGGACAACTTGTTACAAAGTAGGCTTAAATAGTTGTGAAAGAAGCAAGAAAAAAATGACCGATTCATGTTCTTAGAAAATCGAATTGGATTTCCAACTATTTAGAAAATTGCTGTCGAAGTTCAAGAATGTTGAAATTTATTTATAGAAAATCGATTTTGATTTTCTAGAATCTAGAAAATGAGTCGATTTTCTACGATACTGGAAATTATTTATAGAAAATCGCTGTCGATTTTCCAACTTCTTAGAAATTCCTTATCGATTTTCTGACAAATGAGAAAAGTCAATTTATAGAAAATGCGCTCGATTTCCTATAAAGTAGAAAATTTCAAATTACAGTGTATCCATCCCTGAAGGAAAACTAATACATTGCTATGTTAAATTTTTGGGTTATGAAGTGGTTTCCAAAGATTCCTTAGACAACAGATTTTTAAGAAATAATTTCAGGAAACTTCCGCTTATGAAAAGATGCATTCAGGTCTTGGCTACCGAATGGCGCCAATCGCAGGGCCATAACTCTTTTCGTTTCGGAGAAATTCAAGAAATGGCCATGGTCATTCTTTTCGGAAACAGGCAGCAGTTCATAACTTCATGAGCAATCTTTCTACAAGGCTATCAATTTTGTCCGAATAGGGATTCGAATTCAAAACAGAACACAGAAAATATACCAAAACTAGAATGCAATTGTGCTGCACATAAGTTGCGATGTCGATAGACATCGGTTGTATTAACAGAGACAGTGATATCATTAAAAAATTCAAAAACTTTATTCTTTGCGATGATTTATAGTGGTAATAAAGTTTTAATTATTATTTAAAAGAAAAAAGAAATTAGTATATCTTTTGCTAGATGCATGTATGTGAAAAAAATTCACTAATTAGAAGATAACACAAATTCATTTCTCATTTCTGGTAAAAAAAATAATTGGTGCCGGACGACTAGAAATATATTAAAAATTTCGAAGTCCAAGACATTTTCTTCCGCTTGTGAAATTTATCACGCCGAATCTGGACTTTTGTTTAAAAGAAGAATGTGAAATGGTCCACATCCAGAATCTAGAAAGCTATCTCCTGTTTTCAGTACGTCTCTACGTTACATAGTTCTCTGGATTAGAAATGTGCACGAGTACCATTTTCGTACCCGTAATCGACCCGAAAATTTTTTTCCATTCGTACACAACCCGACCCGACAACTCTGTACCCGTTTTCCGACTTATGCCTAAAAATGTTCTCCCTTTTGTTTGGCTCCTTTCATGTCTAATTCTCAATTGAGAATTAGACATGAAAGAAGCTCGATAGATGTTTGAGTTGCAGAGAACAAGCCTGAAACCTTTATTTTGCCATGGGTGATCAGAGGTTGAAAAACGAGAGAAAATTTCTTCCGAAGAAATTTTGTAAAAAAGCGAAAGACAATAATACCGGCGACGTTCTGAATAGCGGGAGCGCCAGGAATTTAGACTAGGGTGGACCCAGACCCCCTGACTTTTGACCAGGATGGGCACGGCCTCACTGAACTTTGTAATGTAGCCGGTGGGCTCAAAATATTCTAGGATGGGCTGAGCCAACCCTAGCCCACCTGTGGCGCCGCCACTAGTTCTGAAAGACGTATACTATAACAACAAGGTGTGCCAGTCAATCATGCTTGGAATTTTATTGTTTATTTATACGACACTTGAGAAAGTCTTCATGTTAAACAAATGAGAGTTTACATCGCCAGCTGAACATAACGTTGGTGGTGTTGTCACTTGGGTTTACCAGACGTGCATAGATGTGCAGTTTAAATCCTAATTGGTTACGCGTTTCCTAGGTTTCCATTGATATGTCTAACTCACATCCGGATCATTCTTTGTCTCGTTGCTGAATATCTGCAAATCCTCCTAATGTGATTGTGCAGATTTGGCATGCTATTTGTTTTTCTTCTCAAATCTGCAGTGCTGGAAGTCTTGCTAAAGTTTTGCGTCCTGAGAACGAATGTCAAGAACGAGTCCAAAATTTTCATTGCTACTGACTCGTATGTTATGAGAACTCACTTACGAGTGTTTTCTCAGAATTTTTTAAAATTGTTTGTACTCATGATAAATAGATTTATTTAGTAATAAGTATCCAAGTCACACGAGTTTTCTCTTCCGAAGAAATGCTTTTCAAGACTGACTGACATCTTGTCCATGATTTCGCCAATGTGAACGCTAATTATATTTATCTGTATGAGGATGTGATGTTATTATATTTATGTATTTGTCTGCAAATAAAAAATTTAGATTACAATCTCTCGAATATCATAACGACAGCAAAATGTGCAGAATTATTCCGAGAAACAAATAGTTTCATGTAAAGATCTGTGATGGTATGTTTTTTCTTGATGGATGATCGTTATTTCATATTAAAATTACTTTCAACTTAAAGGAGGATCCAAAATTAGAAAAACATTTTAAGAGTCATCGAAGTGCTGTAACGTGTTTAAGCTTTAGTCCAAATACAAAACAACTTGGTAGGTACTCTGTGTGTTTACTCTCTATGAACTACAAGGTTTATTTGTTTTGTAGTATCTGGCAGTCTTGATGCTTGCCTGTTTCTATGGCCATTTAAACCACAAGTTCGAGCATACCGCTTTGTAGGACACAATGTGAGTTCCGTCTCTTTATTTTGTGTTCTATTTTTGAAAACCGGTGGCTCAACTTTCTATTATTCTTTTCCTTCTGACTTTTAGGATGCGGTACATTCTGTTTGTTTTTCACCATCAGGTCATTTGATTGCTTCTGGATCAAAGGATAAGAAAGTTCGCCTGTGGATACCAAGCGTGTAAGTGTTTGCAATTCATCTTCACCAAAATGAAATGTGTTTATACTTTTTTTCAAGAAAAGGAGAATCAACAGTATTCAAAGCTCATACAGCTGCTGTTCGTTGTGTCGATTTTTCAAATGATGGTCAGAGCTTATTGAGTTCATCTGAAGATAAAACAATTAAAGTACGTTTTATGATCGTTTCATTCAGGGCTGGGCGGGTCTAGAATGGAGAGTTTTTTGAAAAACTCGGACTCAAACTTGTGTTTTTGTATTTCGAGTCCGATCGATTCAACTTTTAACATAAATGAACAGAGAAATTTGCATTTTTTCAATATTAGTATAGGATATATAGATGCATACGTGTTACTCTCTTTAAAAATTATGCTAAAAAAATGTGTTATACGCCACAAGAGAAAAAAGAAATTTAAATAACGACAATGTGTGAAAAAATTATCGGACTTGAAATTGATTTAAGATTCGGTTTACGCGCTTCATGACTTGGACTTGGCTCGCATTCGCCCAGCCCTGGTTTTATCAATACTCTTGAGTAGCTCTTCAACGTAAGTGAGCAATCTTGACTTAAATCTTCGTTTTTATTTAAGTTTTTCTTAACCCCATCGAACATAATCTTAAGTTGAGTATTGACCGAAGACGTCGCCAGAATTGTCTTAAGTCAAAGCTGTTAAATGAACGAGTAAAGCAAAATAAGCGTTGACATAAGTCTGTGCACAAGTTTATAAACTTAAGAAAATTGATGAAACATCCGTCTAGAAGATGAATGCTTTTTTATTTTGACACTGTTTTCCTTCCAGATTTGGACTGTTCATCAACAAAAGTTTCAGTTCTCATTAAATCAACATTCTAATTGGGTGCGATGTGCCAAGTAAATGAACATTTTCTTGCATTAAGTTACGTCTGAAAAATGTTGATTTTTAGGTTTTCTCCAGATGGTCGTTTGATCGTGAGTTGTAGTGATGATAAAACAGTCAAAATTTGGGATAGAAATACGAACGAATGTATGCACACTTTCTATGAACCACATGGGTACGATTAATTTTTGTTGTTTACCTGCTATCCGTAATATTTCGTCCTTATTGATTAGATTTTTGAATGATGTTGCATTTCATCCAAGTGGCACGTGCATCGGTGGAGGTTGTACAGATGCTAGTGTAAAAATATGGGATATACGTACGAGAAAACTCATTCAACATTATGCTAGTGAATATTTACCCTAGGTTTTATTAATTAATGACGTCTAATTTCATTATTCTTGTTTAGATCATGTTGCTTCAGTAAACAATGTTTCATTTCATCCAAATGGCAATTTTCTTTTAACTGCTTCAAGTGATGCTACATTGAAAATATTTGATTTATTAGAAGGAAGATTAATTTATACGCTGCATGGTCATCAGGTACATAATCAAAAAGAGATCATCAACTTTTATACTGGCGAATCATCTTGCTTTTCTTTAGGGTCCAGCGATGGCTGTAACGTTTTCTAAACAAGGTGATTATTTTGCTTCTGGAGGACAAGATCAACAAGTACGATGTAGTGAAGTTATTTTATTATAGTATACTAATATTATCTCTCTTTTTTCTCAAGGTTCTTGTTTGGAAAACAAATTTTGATGCAACCGTACCATTTGATCCAGTCGCCAGTAGTAGAGGAGATGACGTTTTGCATAGTGCAAATATAAGAGCAGCATCAAGACTGATCAGTCAAGATTTACAAAACAAGAACGTCGATTTTGCATTACCATCTCAAAATGCTACTCGTCAACAAAAACAACAGGAAAAACAAATATCATCAACATCACAATTCTCATCATTACAAGAAAAATCTCAGCCAGAAACAAGTGATGAACGTCGTGCGAGAAAAGTAAGTATATTTTGTAATTCTAATTGTTTATTGTTGCAGAATTTTATTTTGAAATTAAGATTGATATATTGAAAGCAAAATCAACATCAAAAACAAGTATGGACGATGATCGCATTGAAATAACAAATGTTGGACCAGTTTATCAAAACGGAGTTGCTAGGGTAAGAGAGAAAATATTTTTTCATAACCACTAATCTAAAAATTAGTAGTTGTTATTTTAGTCAAATAGTGCTTTAGCTTGTTTGATAAACACAAGTAATAATGGAAATAGATATAACAATAATTATTCCAGTCGGACAACGACACAGCAATCAACAAGAAGAACATTGTTGTCTGATATGTTTGATAATGACGATAACAATATTGATGGTGCATATTCTGAGAGTCTAGAAACAAAACTTTATCCACCACAACTGACAAATACACTTGAACATATCGTTCAACAACTTGATATATTAACAAAGGTTTGTTTTAGTTTTTGTCGTATTCATAACAGAGATGGGAGAAGGTACAAAGTTTGTCCCGATATGTTTTGAGCTATGAAAAAGTCATACTGATGGATGACTGAATATGTCTTTGTTTTTTACTCACTTTAGTCCTGTTAGTCTTGTACTCCCTTTAGTCACTTTGTAAGATACAAGTCGTAGCCAACAATAGTCTGGCTAGATATATATATATATATGTTAGAGTACAAATGTACGCATTTTTTCGACACAGACACACACGCAAAGTTATGTATGTGCTCGTGAAGGAGAGCTGGGTGAGAGTAAGTCAGAAAAGTATTTGCATTCTAACGGGCCATCAACTCCGTAGAAAAGTAAAGAGAGTTAAAGACTTAGGGAATTAAATGAGTGACAGGTACAAAAGTATGAAAGTATAATAAGAATAATAAGTTAAAAAGAGAGCGCGTAGCCTTGTATATAAGCTAGAAAGATGTCGGGACACATTGTTGACCATCTCCCAGCCCTCGTCCATAAGCATCTGCAACTTGAGAGAATATAAAGAGCTAATGAATTTTCATATCTTTCTTTTTTTGAAACAACCTTTTGATTTATTTACTTTATCTATTAATTATAGACGGTTTCCATATTGGAAACAAGACTAACAATGACAGAAAGTAAACTCCAAGAAATAGTTGAACATCAACGAAAAACGTGATCGTGCATGTTCCTGATATGTCAAAAGTATTGTCTAATTTTTTCATTCAATAAGATTACTCTCAAACTCATCAGTCAGATGTCATTATTTTTCTTCTCTCGGGAATATTATTAATATTATTTGTGAATTTTTATATGAATGAAATCGATGTTCCTTCCTTCAATTAATGATTTAACCTTATGTACAGCTGTCTTAGTTTTGAATTGTGCTAATAATGTAAAACTTTGTAAAATTCTTATTTATTAATAAGAATTAAAATAATTTTCTCTGTCCACTATGTACGAAAGTGAACTAGTTTTGTTAACTCATCTTTTTCAACTGTTGATGTGACAGTGTTTCAATTTTTTTTTTACTTTGTAGAAATAAAGAAAAATGCATTTTACTGATTAAACTACATACACACAGCAGAAATCATCGATAATAATGATCACAGTAATAAAACATTGCAGTCTTCTATATAATCTCGCACTTTGTCTCGCAATTTAAACACTTATGTTCACTCAGTTAAAACACCTAAGGGTGTCTTTATTTCGTTGGTTACTGAATTTGAATGTTCGAAATTGTACATGAAAACAAAATACGTATATTTTCGAAGTTTTGTGATTTTGGAACGTTCTTTTTCTGAACGCTGGTAGAGAGAATTATCAACTACATGTAAAAATTGCAGAGTATAAGATCAATTATAAGTGCCTCCTTAGGGATACATACTTTTTATCAGTAACGGATTTATGAATTTTCTTCAATGGTGTGTATTTATTTATCCCTGCATGCGGTACAGATACACCACCATTAAACACAGGACTATCATGAATCATTGCATAAAATAACAATTATTATTGTTCGAATTTTTCTTATTTATACAATAAAAGCTACAAAAACTGTCTCGCGCGTTACAAAAACGACATAAAAAGTAAAAAATAGTAGGAAAATTGTTTCATCTATAAGCTAACGTTCGGCACACTGCCTGTCCATTTTCCTATGAATCTCACACAATCTTGTAATGATTCATGTCTAATGGATTTAGCTGTTAAAATAAATTTGTTCCAATCTTCTTTATTTGCCATTAAATTATATTTTTCAAATGAAATACTATCATCCAACACTGGATAACCGGTAATGATACACGGAGAATTTCGAGTGCCCGATTCAGGATTTGTCAATGCAAATTCAACGCAATTTCTTGAATCTTTGCGCAACGATGGTTTTATCTAAAAAGAGAATGTGACGTATACAAAAACATATATATATATCTATGACGTATTAGTAAGATGCTTACAGCTTGTTTCATTGATACGGATAAAACATACTCTTTCACTTTTTCATGTTGTTCAGGAGGTAAAAATGTTTGCTCCGGTAATTCAATTTCATATGGTATATCGGTATCAACAAACTAAAAGTTAAGATATTACAGATTAATCTATTGTTCTACCATATTTTTAACACAGAATATAATATCCTTATATCAGATACGTACTTCGGATGTGGCTAACATGTCTAAATTATGTTCTTCAATAGCATCCACAATATCCAAATATCGATTTAAAAACATCATTGACATATTATCCCATTGTACTTTTTTACACATAATACCAGCTTCATAAAATGCTTTGTCTGTAGGTATGATATCTGAGTGTCTTAACAATGATATCGTTAATTTTGCTGTTATAACGTCCAGTTGATCGTGTTCAGAACATGCACAACGCATAGAATAAAAATGAGATATCCATAAGAGAATTTCAAACGCTGGACGTTGTTCATCAATTTCACGTTGAACGTTCGATGATGAACCGGTTGATGTTTGCATATTTTCGAAAACATCATACAAAACATCACGAATATCAGCCCATTTAGGATAGTTTTCATGTTTTAATGAGTCAACCCTAAATAAGATCATAAAGAATTAAATTATCACATGAATAAAATGTATTTACCTCAGCATTCGATAAAATAAAGCTTTATATATTCGAAAATTTTGTGGTATTGCAATAGCACCATATTTCTTATAAACATTTGCCACTAATTCTGGTCTATTTGATTGTATCATATGTGCAGCATATTTAGCTATATAACTGTGTAGTACAAGTGGTCCATGTTTTTGTGCTTCGTGAAAACATTCATCCCATTGATTTTTCTCAACATACATATCTAATGCCGCTTGTGCATCAATCGATGCTATATCTGTTGGATTGCCATGTTTCATCAAGTGTTTCTTGTATTCTTCATCAACGTATCTAGCTAATGCTGGATCAATTTCAATTGCCACTTTTTTCGCTTTTTCCCATTGTTTGGCAGCAACAAATGCGTCAACAGCTTCTTTGTATAAATCAGATTGTAAAAATTGTTCAGCAGCCACATTCGGATTACCCAGCTGAATTAATCGCGGACCAATTGTCTACAAAAAACCAACAACACACATTACTCTATTACTGATTTATATCTCTTAATGATGGTAGTTACATACTCGAACAACTTGTTGAGCTCTATTTTCTGGTAAAAATTTACGAGCAATATCACTTGCTTTCAGATAAGCTTTAATCAGTGTTTCTTTTGGTATATCGTGTTGTGGCGTTAATCTCAGATACAATTCAACAGCACGTGGATATTCGCCATTCGATTCACATTTGATTGCTTGTTCTAATAAACCATCATTTCCATAACCAGTACTTTTATCGTTTACACGTTTGCCAAATTCTTCTCTTAATTCATCTAACTTGTTTGGTGCATATTCTTGACACACGCGTATTGCATCTTGCCACATACCTGTTAGAAAAAGAGATAAATGGGATAAAGTTAACGTTAAATCTTAGAAGCTAAAGACGTTTTTTACCATTTTCTTTGTATAACTTGATAGCCAAATCCGCTCGTTGTGCTTGTAACAAAAAAGATTCAGCTTTTGGAAAATCATTTCGATCAAAAGATTCTTTTGCTTGTCCAATGAGTACATCATTTAACAATGATTTATCATATTGTTGTGCAATACGTTGTGCTTTATCCCAATCTTTATTTTGTACATACATTAGTACAGCATCTCGAGGACGTTTTGCTTTGATGAATTCTTGTTCTGCTTCATGATACTGATGTTCATCTTCCAAATAAAGTGCATATTTATAATGAACTTCGGGTATTTTTTCTTTTAATAATATTCGTGCAATATCAAATGCTAAAACAAGAATCACAAAGATTTATGATAGAAGAAAGAATTCAAACATTAACGCTCACCAAATTCGAATATTCGTTGTTCACAAGCTAACTCTAACCCTTGTTCGGCATGACCCAATTTATTCAATAATTTAACACCCGCTTCACCACCCAATTTTTTCGCCCAAAAAAATGCTACTTGTTGTGCTGGCACTGGTCCACCATGTTGACGAGCAATACGATAGGCATCATCCCATTGATCTAATAGTCGATACATGTTTGCCGCTGCTTTCCATTCTCCACATTGGACATAATGCACCTCTGCTTCTTTGAAACGTTTCTCTTGCTCCAATTCTTTAGCTATATTCAACTCTGTTTCTTTCAATTTATCCGGATAATATTGTTTGACAAGACGTAATAGACCCTCATAATTTTTTATTCGTTTATACATCAATATTGCCGAACTATTATCATTAATGATAATGTACAATTTTTCGGCATCTTTATATCGACCTTTTTGTTCCAATTCTTTAGCTTGATTCGAATATAATTTTGCCACCTCTTCTTTTTTCATATACTTCGTAGCAATACGATATGCCTGATCCCATTTACCAGAACGATTGTACATTTCAACACATTCACCAGGACTTGATGCTTTCACATAACATCGTTCTGCTTTTTCATATTCTTGCATTTGAGCAAAATGTTGAGCTTAAATAAATAAATGAAAGCTACTTTTCGAAGTTTGTTGGTGTTCAAAATCTTACCTAATTGTTTGTAACATGCTGCATTTTCATCATTATCTTGTTGTTCTAATATTTCTAATGCTCTTGGCCATTGTCGTCCATTAATAGCCGCTCGAACAGCTTTCATATTTTCCCCAGCTTCAATAAAATGTGTGATAGCTTCCATAAATTGCATTTGTTCATATAAATAATCACCCCATAATGCTTCTAATTTAACAACATCACCTGGCGACGTTTTTCTCGCTAATTTAACAGCTTTACGAAAACATTTTCCTGCTTTATAACACTCAAGAGCTTTTGAATCTTCATGAACATGTTCATACAAGTCTCCGGCTAATTCATACATGTCAATTTTAACAAGACCAAGTGCAATGCGAGTAATTAAGTCGACATCACGCATCATTGTCGGATTTTGCATAACAATTTGAGCAGCTTTTGATGGTAAATTTGTACTCAAATACAATGATATCGCTTCATCGTAATCATGTTGTTTCAATTTCCAATCGGCAGCACGAGCAATCTGTTTTGTATCCTTTAGCCACTTATAATAAATTTGTTTTAATTCATCCGCTTGTGGATGATGTTTTCTTTCAGCTACATAAATTGCTTCATCCCAATGATGTAATGTTCGATACATATCAATAGCTTTATCAACATCCGAATTTTCTAAATAGATTGATTCGGCTGTTTTTAAGTTTTTCTCAAATATGGCTAATTTTGCTCGAACTTCATAGTTATCATAACCATTTTTTTTTTCTCTTGCCATTTGATTGATCATATGTAGATAACGTGCTTTGGCCATTTGTCTTGTGGCTGTATATGCTCGTTCAGATATGAGATATTCTTGTTTTTCATAGGATAAATGTGCTAATGTTTCCCATAATGTATTGGTTGTTTCAGAATTTGTATCATTTGTTCCTGATGTACAAGCATCTAAATAGGCTACAGCACGACGAAAATCATTATCATTAATAGCCGTATTAAATTCAACTTTATTCGAATCTAATTCAATCTGTGATTGAATACCATTATCATTTAATTTGACAACAGTTTTATTTTTTTGTTTAATAATTTCTTGAACATCACCTTTAATAGGTTTTATATCACATGTTTCAGGATGTTCAATATTATACCAAATAGATAAATTATCTTGTGATTGACCCACAACAACATCACTATCGGGAATCCTTTTAAAGAAAAATGAAGTTTTAGTAGCGTAGTAAATTTATTTATTTTACTTACCATTGAGCGTAGACACAAAAATTTAATATACATAGCTTATTACTAGTCGATAAATTATATAAATATAATTTTAAATTTTTGTCTCGAAATAATAAATATTTACTGGTTTCATTTAGTGCTAACCAATTAATATTTGAGTCATGTTGTATCTGTCCAATCAATGATCCACCACTAACTGACATCAAATCAATAATAGCTATTGTTCTACTATCTAATAAATAGGCCATTTTTTTATTTCCATACATGTGTCGCTCTTCAATACGAACACTAATTAAATTTGGATTTAAAAATTCTGTTCTCACTGTACATAGAATACCTCGTTGACCAGTATATTCAATCAATGTTAGTTCGCCATTACAAAATATCATACAAACATTTTCATTTTCAAATGAAAATTTTTCATCACCATTCGATTGCCAATGAACTTCACATCGTCTTTGTTGTTTATCATCATCAAGATCAAGTAGTAATAGTGTATGAGCCGTATAACCAACGGCATAACGATCTTTGCCCAAAATTTTTACATCCACTATTTCAAAACCATTTTTTGATACAAGATCCATACGTTTTTGTGTCGATTTATTTTCAATTAATACTTGGGATAAACTAACAAAATTAATTTCATATTTTCCCTTAATACTTTGTTTTTTTAAACTACAATTAAATAAAAATGTACCACCTGTTAAATTGGCTATAGCAAAACGAGAACCATCTAAACGCCATGACATCGATGTCACCGTATACATATTTTTTATTTCTTTCATGGGTCCCTCTTCAAATAAACCTTTTCTTGGTTGATAAGAAAATAAACGAATATGATCATAAGAACCAAATACAACTTCTTGTCCTACATAAAAGAAAAAAGAGTATGGTTATCACTAACATGTACATATATATATATATATATAAGAATTGAAAGATCAATTTTTGCATTTTTATTAAAAGAAATCATATATTACCAGTTGGATTACATATTCCAGCACTAAATTCTCTCTCATTTGCTTCTCGACTATAATCGAATTGTTGTAATACTTTTCCATCTTTATTGTAAATAACAATGCGTCGATCACAGCCACCCACAATTATGCCGTGAGGTGTCCATACAATGGCACCTGGCGGACAACTATGACGTACAACTAATCCTGATTTATCACCTGTTCCTTCATCTTCAATAATAAAACGACAAATTGAACCGTCAGCATGTCCTGATAATATTGCTTTTTTCGTTATGTTTGCTGTTAATGAAATAGTGTATTGTTCAGCTGTAAATAATGTTTGTGATTTATTCTTTTTTACATTTCCCGATCTCAATTTTCCATCAGCTAAACCAAATATAATTTGTCCATCAGGCAACCATATCAATGTTGTGACATTTGAATTTTGAACAAATTTGGCAACGATGGACTTTTTTTCACCCCAATCATGTCCAATTTTATAGACAAACACAATATTGTCACTTTGAGCAATTGCTAACATTGCATTGTCGGGTGAAAAATCCATGGAAGTTACAACATACGATTGTCGACCATATTTCGAATCAATAGGTTTTGTGGCAAAACGGTCTCTCAGTTCACCCAGATCATCGTACAATTGAATAACGCGATCGATACACATTGCTAATTTTTGACCATTTGGTGAAAAACATATTGTAGATACTTGCGCTTCACCGTTGACTGGCTCAGATATCTGTTTTAAAAATTTTATCTGCATTCTTTAGCGAATAACAATCTAAAAAAGGGAAGAGAAAACATACATTTAATTCCTTGAAAGTTCCTTGAAAGTTGATGGATGCCTCATGAAACGACATATACAGTGGTGAAAAGTCTTCAATAAATGCGTTTAAAGCGAACCATTGTTTTAACACTGCGAATGTCTCTAACTGATAGGTTTTCACATTTTAAATTGTTAGTGTACTATTGGCATTCGTTGGCACACTTGGAGACGGCATTCGCATAAACAGCATTACAATCATAATTGAATCCTCAAAACGCTCACTGTCTGTTGTTCTTTTGTGAAACAATGTCAGAAACAAACTTCATAGTCTACTAAAGAAAACCAGAATTTTAAAGAACAATTTTCATTTCATTAGACGTTTCTTTTACATATTCTGCACATTCCGGAAAATGATGTCATCAAATCAGTTTTGCCATGTCGGTTTGAAAGAAAAGATGATCAGACGTATATGTGGAGTTGCTTTTACTCATTTCCTGGTCATCTTGATGATTATTTATTATTCTTTCATTGTCATCATTTAATGCTAACGGATCATCAATTGTTGCTAAAAATAAAACAAATTAGCATTCAAAACATCTAACCGAGCGTAAATAAAAAGTTCTAAATGATCCGAAAGCAACTTTTCAACTTGTTCTTCTTAGAGAGAAAAATGTTAGATTATTTAAAAATGAAAACAACACCTGTCAGGTCGCTACTGAAAAGGAGAAATATTGAGAAATAAGATTTCGTGGTTTCATCTTAACCAGAAAAGGCAAAATTTCTACAATTTAACCAGACAGCTACAATATTTCTCCTCATACAAGTTGTACATACTATAATCAATTAGATTACAAATTCTTAATAAAAATAATGATGATTTATAAAATAAGACGCTAGCCTGAAACGACGGCAAGATATAAGTGAACAAACGAACAGTTTTACAAAACCAAATCCGTTGAAAATGGCTTTGTTATATCTAGAATAACCTAGAAGTATGAATTTAATTCAAGAGACTACTCTTCTGGACTGAATAAGGTTTTATATACCGTAAATATCATTCAGCCGAGAACGAGGTAAACCGGTGTATATACCTAGATCCAAAACTTTTGCGTTATGCGCTAGAACTCCTTAATTTGACAGCTAATTGATTCAATAAACAGAAGTGACAATGATGCTCGTAGAGAATCTATTAGTATCACGTCAGACACATAGAAATTTCTGCATTAGATTAATTTAGATATTGCTAAACTTTATTGACTCGATCATGAACATGGGCAAAACATTTGATTATTAGATTTTCAAAAAATTACTGAACACAACTTTAGTCATGAAAAATCGTTTTTTTCCTACAACTTTTTGTCGAAAACAATTTAGACTGCCATTTCTCTTTCTTGAAAGATTGTTTATTTGTTCTGACACATCATAAATCACCGTACATGTTCTG
>CAJNOQ010002299.1:0-25109 GCA_905250885.1 Didymodactylos carnosus | reverse complement strand
TCATACAAGTTCAGAAGATAACGCGTTTGCACGCATTCCAGACCATTTAACCTGTGCGCATGCGTTAAATTATTACTTGTTTTAACGCGTGCTAACCTGCGTTAGGGTATCAAAAATATTTCATGGGATGTAAGCGTTCGATTATCAGATATCTTCGACTAAAAACTCATCTGATTTGTCTCCAATTTAAGAGTAGTCGTTTTCGGAAGCTCAATCGTAATTATTAATAATTAATTTAAAATAAATTTGCTAATTTTTTTAATGTTGACTTCTTAAATAGTCGCAAAGATGCACTATTTGTCTAGAAGTTTTATAGTCTTATTGAAAATACTGTGTGTCTGTTAATATGAACTGCTTTTGAAGACACTGACTTTTTCGATCAGATAAATAATTCTATTAGTCGATGTATTACTTTTTGCGTGTATATATAACACTACTTTGACAAATACACCAATGATAGGTGATGCGTTTAGGAAGAGAATAGAAGTGAAAAAGAAAATTTATTTGAACAAGGATTAAATGACCAATAGGCCAATCTTTTTGTTATCTTCTCTATTAATATTTTAGTTCGTGAATAAACTCTAGTCGATAAGATTATGGTCATAAAAACAAGTTAGACTAATGTAGATTCTTTTGATTAAATTAACAATCTGTCACTAAATGTGCTAAATCTCTGTAGAAAATGACGTTAAATATCAATGAAATGGCAGTTTTGCTGCTCTCCCATACGTCCAAATATTTTGAAAGATATTTCATGGTAACTATTTGAAAACATTTTACTTAACATTAAATCATATTTTTTTTCAATCACATCACATTTCATATAATATCATATCCAAATTACAAAATAGGGCAAAAATCATTAGAGAAAATATTAATTTTTTTACACATGTTGATGTTTCCACTAAATATGGAAAAGACTATACAGATATTTTACTGTACTATGCTCATATTATGCTCGTTAAATGTTATTCGTAATATGGCAATTGATCTGTACCTAACAGCATGAGACAATAAGGTGCTATTTAATATTTTGTAAGAAAAATTATCATGATCTCTGTATAAATAAACTGAATCAAACGCTTTAGATGATAAAACAACATCATCATCATCACACATGCATACATTACTTTATTAATGAACTTTGCTAGAAGCAGCAATGGTACCATATATAAAAATAAGAAAATAACATATATATGCACATTATACTAAAATGTGTACATGCCGAGTAAACGCAGCTACTTGGAATCAAAGAAAAAGTAACCGCACGATAATAAACATTCTCATATCCTGTTTTGACACCTTTTTTATTAACATAAAAAAAGAGAATATTGATATATATGGAGTACATATTTAAAGGCTGGGAACTTAGATGAAAAGTAATCATTGTGATTGATAAGGTTGATCAAGGATAGTATAAAGTTAGATTATACACATACATATAGACTCTAACATCCGAGCTGCTTTTTTTTAACGAAATAATTAGCCGGAACATGAACAAGAGAAATTATTTGTACGTTTTTTATCTAAAATCGCATTAATATTTCGTTGTTGACATGTTAACTAGAGGTACATGAGGCATTTTGTACTGAGAAAGTGCTCTTAAGAAATATTTTGAGTAAGAGAAATTTTTTTGGGCTAATAGTTTTTCCGCAGAAAACTTCTTTTGAAGAACGAAAAAACTGTGATGTTTAATGCCTAATGTTTAATAGTGATTAGAATTCAACTTGAATTTATCGTGTATATTTGTTTTATTAAAGATGATTATGATACAATTAAAATAGTAATGTAAAAAGCAAAAAAAGAAAGAAAAAGATTGTTTTAATTCTAGGGCATGACTGAAAATTGAATATATTTATCGATCGTATTTTAGCGAACATAGAATATCTTGTCTTTTGGAAAGTTTTTCTCCAGCAGCTGCAGATACGTAAGCTAACGCTGCTGCTTGACCGGCATGTGTCAAATGTAAAAAATTTGGTGGTGGATAAAGTCCTGGTGTAACAAACGATAATGGTGGTGGACAGGATGTGTGATGATGATGTGTTTGGTGAGTATCGCGATGAGAAAAATACATTGTCGGTCGATAATCAAATGCAGCCGCCGTGAAAGTCGATAATGGACTGATAGGAGTAAATGCTGATTTTGTTGTTGTTGTCGTTGTTTGTAATTGTTGATGGTGAGATGTTGCTAGACTATCACCAAGTACCATGAAATGTTCAATGGCTTTAGCTAAATCATTATGGCATGTATTCAATACTAGTTCTAAAATTGAGCGCTTTTGCATTGGAAATACACGTTCGAGTAATTCAATATATGAATGACGTGGAGTAACAGCAGCATCTGGTGAATAGTTGTTTTCATCCTCAGAATCAGAATTTACACTCAATGTATTTGTTGTTGTTGTTGGTGGTGTGGTTGTATGATTAGTCGATTCACCAGTTTTTGATTTTGGACTACTCTCTTTTGGGGATATGGAGCTGAGTGATTGCTCATCCATTGGTGAATTCGATGATGTCGGCCCTTTTTCTAGAACACACATTTAGGAAGGATAAAAAAATCAGTAAATTATACCAAGAAATCAATTTGATCGACATGATAGACAAGATTTTCTGACAGCTGACACACTTATCTAATTCTTAGCCAAGATAAACAAATACGTGTTGCTCTCACCAAAACGGAAACATTTTCGGCTGCTGCTTCATAAATTAATTGTTAGAAAAATAAATTTGTGCTTGCTCAGATATTCAGTCATATGTAACTTATAAAGGCTGAACGCGTTTTTGTATTCCTTGTTCTCTCTCATGCTGGAGATATAAAATGTCGACTTTACCTGGTTTTTCTTCATCTGTTGTATCCTCTTCTTTGGTTGTTGTTGTTGTTGTTGTTGAGGATGATGAAACATTTCCCCAAACGGGACCGGCTGGCAATTGTGCAAACGGTGATAAACATCTTACACGTATAGCAATAGCATCTTCAGACGCTTGTTGACGTTTCAAAGCAACCTTAAAATAGATTTAAATTTTCACTGATGTAATTACGCTATTTTTCGTTTCGTACTTGCGCTGCCATTACACGTTGTCTTTCTGCTATCAAATTACATTTGGCACATGCACAATCACGAAATTTACAATGTCGTTTATGACCTTTTAACCAAGATATCATTCCATGATTACGACAACGGGCACATTTTGGTCGACGAACTAAAATTCAGTAGAGAAAACTGGTTCTCACACATTATTTTCATTCTAATTAGAATACAAAATCGCGAAAGAATGAAATATCTTTCTGAAATTATCAACGAACCTCCACGCTGTTCATTCAAATGATATGACATTAATGAATTCATATGTCTCTATAGTTGAGCTTCTAAAGTAAACAAAACAAAAAATAATTTAGCTATCGAAAAATTTATAAAGAATATTTTGCTTAATAAACGACATTAAATAATTACTATTTCATATCTCACAGAAAATGAGTGTAAAAAATGTGGTGCTCAATTACTTTGACTATATTACTTAATTGATTGCTGTGCTTTTAAAATAATTAAAGTTTACAAATACTTTCGAATTAATTACAAACCGTAAAGATATTATCCAATGCAGTTTTTCGCTAGTCGTCTGTCCGAACAAGATTATAAAAAGACTTGTCTTGCGTCCAGTGCCGTGGTCAAACGAGGGGTGTAGGGGGGTGTATGCCCCTTCTGTTTTTGGAAAAAAAACTTCTCTTTAAC
Organism: Didymodactylos carnosus; assembly: GCA_905250885.1. NCBI lineage: Eukaryota > Metazoa > Rotifera > Eurotatoria > Philodinida > Philodinidae > Didymodactylos > Didymodactylos carnosus. Next base: position 21,379 of record CAJNOQ010002299.1, on the reverse strand, counting down.
AATCTCTTTTCTCTCGAGAATTTCCTCTGCGCTCTTGCCTTGGTTTGGTAATCAACCTAATCAATATTCAACGAAAACACGCTTTCTCTCATTTGTCTCCCAAAATAATTAAGAGCAAAATCTTTCTTCCACTTTCCTTCCATGACAAATTTCTCAATTGATATCAACATTATTATTATCATTTAGTTATTCTGTTGAAATTCTGATGGTAGATGATGTTGTCTTCTCGTACTTCTATGGTTTTCTCTCAAAAAGTTACACCCCTCCTGCTTTTTCTTCTCCTCGCGGCGCTGCTTGCGACATCCCCTAAGGCTGTATGTTGCGCGTTTCTTTTCAATCTAATCCACATGACTACTCCAATAACAAACATCGGATAGTTTACTAATTGATTCTACGCGAAAGTAAAAAGTTAAGGTAGTAGTATTTGAGACTTTTGTTCTGTAAAACGCCATACTCGCTCAATACTAAGCTTGTGCTTGAAATAGGCTTCTAGGAGAGAGTTTTGTCAACAACTATATATCAGAAATAAACTTATAATAAAAAATAAACTTTTCATCGACGGGCTTAAAAACTACTACTTCAAAGTTGATAGTAGACTTTAGGAAATTTATCTTAATTTGTAAAACTGGCGTTATGTTGAAAGGATTTGTAAGGGTATGATTTCTGGATTTAAAATATTTTGCAATTAAAGCCTCATTTCTCACTCATATTTTGTTTTAGAATAATAAAATGATATTAAAAATCTTGTATTTGTGCCTACCGTTACTGTAGAAAAGGAAATTATTTATTTAGTGTACACCTACTTAAAAACATAACCATTAGAGAAGTGATGCAAAAGAGTAGTGTCAGAAACAGACACTCAGAATAAAAAATTCAATACCACATCAGAACTTTCTTTTTTTATTTTATTTTTTTTGTTTCTAGCGATGAATGTTTCTCCTTTTTTTCTTCTTCTTTTGTTACAACAACCAAAAAAATAAAAGAGTACATTTTCGATACTATGTATATATCATACTAATAATATATGCTAATAATATATGTCTCATTGGTTTCTTCAACAACCAATTTCGATTGGTTCTATTCCACAGATTGTAACCAATGGAAAGAAGAGAGTATCAATATATAGTTCAGTAGCGATAGATACGTGACAAATGGATGAAAAAAAAATGTATGTATACATATTACTATTTAAAAGTATTAATATTAATATACACATCTATGTCGTTTACAGCAGGTTTCTGTATTGAAGCAAAAAAAAAAAGCGAAAGAAAGAAAGACTATACTCGAGCAGTTGCATATATTCCCATAAACTGATTTTTTTTCTTCTTTTTTTTTGGTATATTATAGTATCCTGTTTACTGTTGGTTAAGCACGTCAACTTCTTTGTAATGTCACACTATATCTAATTGGACTAAAAACAGCAGCACATGTACAACATTTTCTGTTGTTTCTATAATTTATTGATAATCATTTTGGGTATATCAATAGCTTTATAATATATGCACTGTCTCATCTAATAGCAGTAGGTGTCTCAGACATACTGACAGACTATCAGATAAAAATAATTCAAACTATTACGAATTCAGAAAGCTTTTATTGTTAACGTTTCTGAGGAAAAATAAAGGTTGATTCAACTATATTTCAGAAGGCAGAATATTTGGTTTTTACAACTTCTGAGCGAGGCTGTGTTGATAGAGGGGTGTAAGAGAGTATACGCCCGTCCTTCTTTTTGGATTTATTACTTTATTCTAAAAATATACAACCCCCCCCTGATTTTTTCTCTCATCACGACCCTGCTTCTGAGTCACTTTTTAAGTCAACCCGACATACATATATTAAATTGAAACTAGTCGTCTATAATAGAAGAAAATATTAATTATGACAATGAAGTATTGATGAAATGTTACTGAAGCTATTAACATGTGTTTATATACCGAAATTATTTTTGATAACATCATGTTCAAATTTACACAATAAAATGAATTTCTTAATAAACACCATTACTTTCTATTCGTGTTTTCTTCTCTTACTACTATTTTTCATTCTGATTTGTTTGTTGACCATTATATTTCATTTGACCGTTACTGCTAATCAATTAGATATGTATGAACCGAGTTAAACTGTTTGCAACGCCTCTCTTCTCTCTCTCTCTCTCTCTCTCCCTCTTATGTGTTCATAGGATTTTTTATTATATTTGAAAATAAAAAGCAGATGAAGAAGGAAACGTGCTATAGACGACGTCAACGTTAAATAATCATTCTTTTTGTATATGAGAAAAGAGATATTTGATACGACATGATGTGCATGAAAAACGAAATTGTTTGGTAATAGATATACATGAAGACCATGAATATTGAAAATAATGCAGGTGAAAAATGAAATGTTTATGAGAAATAGTAGAGAAATATTAATTTTTGAAGTATATAGATAAATAGTATAAGATACCTCTGTATGCATCAAACCTTCTTAATAAAGTTTCGTCTACTTTTTCTGTCACCGTAGGTCCTTATTGATTATTTTTTGGTTATTGCATATCACCGAAAAAAAAATAAAGTTGATTCTGAGTTGCTGAAAAGTGCTTTTTCGTATTCAGCACATTCGATAATTCAGAAAATTTTCTATTTTTGGCGAGGGGTACTTCCAAAAGTATAGGAAAAATTTTCTAACCAATATTATTTTTCCATGGAGATTTTTTTGCGTCATTTTGTTTCAAAATTTTTCCTAAACTTTTGAAAGTACCCCTCGCCAAAAATAGAAAATTTTCTGGATTATCGAATGTGCTGAATATGGAAAAGCACTTTTCAGCAACTCAAAACCAATTTTATTTTTTTTGTGCCGATGATATGTTTTTCTAAGTGTGACCGTTGATCGTAAAAAAGTCGCTGAATTGCAGTAAACATTGACAGTCAACACTTTGAACTTACACTGTAGACAGACAAGAGCTTATGCTACATTTTGGTTAGAAAAAAAGAGATCATCTTCTTTGGATCACAATTTATTATCATTTTACTATGAAAACTGAAATCGCTATATCACGAAGTGTCTAGTTAAAGAGGCTTTTTTAACAATTTTAAACTTTTTTCTCTTTGTTGATTCTAAACACGAATCTGTTTCTCATATTGCCGTAGTTTTATTTTAAGTATAGAACTGAGGTTTCTCTTTAGATTTTTTTATAGGTTGCCTTTCTTGTATGGTATTATTAGTGGAAAAAACTCACGCATTCCTGTGTTTCGTTAGTCTGATAAACCACCGTCTTCCTCTCCTCCTCCTACATTAGATGAAGCCATAATCAATAAAAGACGATTTGTTATCATGATCTCATCGTCTGTACTGTGAAAAAACAAGTGCCCCAGGACACTTTTTTGGGGCGCTGAGCAGGACACTATGAAAAATGTCCCACTATGGGGCACTGGTTTTCAGTTTTCGCGTTGACAGTGACTCCAAAACGTGTGACATAGTGGGGCACTTTTCATAGTGTCCTGTTCATCGCCCAAAAAAAGTGTCATGGGGCACTTGTTTTTTTACAGTATGAAGAAATTATCCGCGACGTTTGTTTTCAAACGTCACAGCACTTTTTCGATAATCAAATAAAAGATCTCACCAATTGAAAATAAACCTTGAAAATTGAGTTCATGGTGTGCACATCTTAATGCTAGTGTTTTTTTAGTCTAACATACTCTGATTAGGTTAAACATCACAATTTAGCAGATATTTGTGTTTTATCAGTACAATCCATGTTTTTTAAGAAACACTTAAATTGCCAATCGATTTAATTCCTATCAATAAATGAGAGCACATTATAAGATGATGATGAAGGTGATAACAAATTTTGTTTTTATTTCGAGTGTCCAAGTGTGTGTCTGTATGAATGTTGCATTGTGATAAAGGCGCATACTATTCCCACACTTTAGCTATCACCAAATTGAACTTGTTCAAAGATAAACACACCTATCGATTAGACAATCAAATTCTACTTTCTATTGTTTTATAATATACAGTCTAACAAAGATGCATCATTTGAAAAAGGAATGAAAAGTTTTTGTATTGAAGAAAAATCCTGATTTAGTGAAATTTATTAGTTAACAAATTATTTTTGCGATCGAAGCATTTCAGTGAGTTGCATGACCATACCTTTTAAAGTTTTCATGTCGTTTCCAACAACTGTGTCTCAATTTTCTGTGTGATATGTTAAGATATTTACTGCAGTGTTTCATATGGTTCACTTCAATATCTGTGAGAAAGTACATGCTTTAACAAGTGAGAAAAGCAAAGAGAATCTGATGTTTTTTCTTCATACTGTTATATTATTAATTTTTCTTCTATACTATGTTATTTACCAGAAAAATTTTCCTTGTCAATCGTTTCCTTACAAAATAAATATGATCAAAATGTTTACCGCTTCATTATAACATTGGTTTAATGAGACATCGACATTAGCCAATGACACTTTTTTTCTTTCACAAACATCATATAATGTTCTCAGACATAAATCGATCTTTTCTATAAAAAAATAACTAAATAAGTGGGTGTTGTATTTAACATAGTCTACTTGCTCTCTTTCTTTTGAAAAAAAAAAAATTATTTTCGAAACGGAAGAATATACTACTATAAATTCTTTTGTCATTTTAATATTAATACTAATCGTTCAAACAAAAGAGAAAAAAATTGTAAAAGCGGGACTCTATCAAAAGAAAAGGAAATGTTTGCGAAATCTGACTTTTACATAAAGAAAGGATGGAAGAAAGAAAAAAGCTTTCTCATTTATTTTGTACAATAAAAACTCTTATTCTAACTATGTTTGATTTGATATATTATTTTGCGTGGAGATATTATTGCTAGCAAAATGAACATTGAACTATTACAGCAAAGTAATTTGATAGTGTAGGATCTCTAAGATATCAATTATGATAAATAGTGAAAAATTGGTGAGAGAATGGATGTTTTTATCTACCAGTCTTTAAAACGTCTATTATTCAATTTAGCAAATGATCACCAGTACATTCAATAATTCAAATAACCAAATTAAGAAAAAATTCTACTATTCATATTTTCAGTCTTAAAACATTAATTATAGTACAAATAAAGCTTGAAACAGTCGACTATAATATAAAATGATTGTACCAACATTATTTTTCATGATTGAAATCGATTCGTCCTATTTCCTGATGATGAAAAAATTTCCTTTTCTCTTCTTAGAATCGACATATGCAAACAAACTTACATCACAGAAACTGTGAACAAATACGTATCAACAACAAAAAAAGTAAAAAAATTAAAATATTGTTCCACACGTCGTGATAAATAAATTAATAGATTAACGCTTCGTTTGATATATGATACTACTGGTATAGAATGTTCATATCAAACGAGACTATGCGAGACCTGTCAAAATTTTATTATGTCTCACATCCTTTGTCCATTTCAAACAGGGTAGTCATCTGAGGTGCCATAATCAACGGGTTTTTCCGCTTTTCCCGTCTTATTATGTTGATTGTGGTGTCTTAGGAGGCTACCTTAACCTCAAACAATGTTTTGTATACCATACAGCAAATTCGCTACAGAATTTCAACTCAAATCTATAAAAGTAGTCACCTTTTCGTTCGCAAATTCCGTGAGAAACAAAAAAAATGTCGTTCTCAGGCGATGAACGATATCGCGAACAGATAGCATAGCTTTCCTTCATAAAGAAGCAAAAAACAATGAACATCCTTAATTATACGCGACTTAAAATTTCTTGCTGATTTTTTGAACGTGCCATTGTTGCATCATTCGCTAAATCTATTTATCTTGATTGTTTGGTTATTCCCAAGTACCATGGTACCACGGCCGATGAAACGTGTCTAGCACTCAATAGACTGTGCAAGTAAGAAGAGTACTTCTCTGTACTTCAATAAGCTTGCGGTTCGAAGATTAAGTGTAGATGAAAATGTAAAAAAGGTTTGTTGTGGTGTAGTATAAATTCCGCTAAAAGAACCGTACTTTACCTTTAAGAGTGTTATACATGAAAATCTGTTACAACAGTGTGATCTTTCTCCCTCCTTCTAATCAGCATACGACTCAGGAGTCATTCAATGGAAACGCTGTTAGCACTATTTTTGTTATTATGTGTAACATGTGTTATGTCTTTATAAAATATCTATTCAGTAAATCTTCGCCATTTGATGACAAAGTATTTTTAAACATCTTGAAAGTTGTATGGAATATGCTGCGATTGTTTTTGACGGTACCTTCGAGACACATTTAAAACCTTTAAACTCAGTGCAACGTGTCGCTTCGAAAACCATATTCAACGACTTCTATTCAGCAAGAGATACAATTGCAGGTAGAGTAGACTTCGAGTCATTATCATACCGTAGAAAATTTACTCGTCTATAATATCTCTACAAAATAAGAAACAATAGAACGGCTCTTTCTCGGTTCCAACTATTAACATCTTCTAGCACGAGACACTCCAGCAGAATTACACCCGCTGTACAATTTAAAATAATCGCCACTAGAAGATCATCATTTACAGTTTCTCTCCTAATCCACACACCTAAAAAGTGAAATTAATTGCCTAGAAAGATTGTTGACAGCCCAACTCTTTCCCGTTTTCAGTAAATACTTGTCTGCTCAAAAATTAAAAAGTTAAAATTTTTCATTGTAAATTTTTCTATTGTTGTCCTCATTCTCTGCCATTTTTCCAGTCTTTTGCTTTTCCATAAACTCATTCTAATCTCTATACTTCTCAGTTTTAGCTGTAGTGTTTCAGTGGCGGCGCGACAACCTAAGAGCAGGCGGGAAGTATCTCATAAAACTGGAGAAAGCCTAAAGAAATTTGTTAAGTACACGTCGAGTACGGGTCTGAAAATCGCATCTGCGCATATCTCTATTAGAAACACAGAACAAAACAGGAAACCGTTTTTATATGATCAACATATACAGTAAGCACACAATAACTTTTCTCTAAATTTTGGAAGAAATATGGTGAAACGAGAGAAATGTGAAATAAAAACTACAAAAACTATCTACAAAATTGAAGAAAACTCTCTTTTTTTACTCTCGAAATTGGAGAAAATTTACGTCCGAATTTTCAAAAGCACGAGGGGATGAGCGGCCCCTGTCCCTCCGCCACTGTAACGTTTACATATGAGTCATTCATTGGTCCTCTTTGTTATAACCTTTCTGTATGGGAAAAATATGTGAAATCTGAAAATTTGAAATCTGTTTCGTGTGTTTTCCGATATGTTCGAACTAAATAAAACGTTTATCTATTCTCTACATAAAATTCTATTTAGAAATATTAAACACAATCGATAATATTTGCATTTGACTTCGAAATGAGAATTCAGTTTCAAATGCTATCTATTTATTCCATTCAAAATATTCGATAGGATATTTTTCAAAATTATTGTCGTTCAATACGATGTTATTAATGGAATATTACACTGTACCGATTATTTTTTGAATATAAAATGATAAATTGTACTTAAATAATATTTGTTCTGTTGTCATACATACAAATACCTATTCATTCATCTTATTGGCTAACTTGGTCTTTATCGACTGTGTATTTGAGCAATAAAAACTTTTGCATATTCAATAGTCGAACGTTAAAAATTCCCCTCATCGTTCTCACATTTTCTATAGACTTGAAGTATGTACAGTAATGAACAATAGTTAAACAAAATATTTGTTCAAAATCGTTCAACTTATGCCATTTATTTAAAAGATATTTTAAGACATAGAGAGTGGTCGTAGACATCTATAGTGGTCGTAGTATAGAAATTCATCAATTTCACAGCTGAAAATTGAAAAAGTGAAACTAAATATCATACAAAAATCTCATCAATAAAAAATGTTTATAACGATACACAACGGTTACCACCACCTTCAACGAGAATAAAAAGATCTCAATATCCACCACAAACTGAAACATTTGATTATGCATTTATATTTTTCGATTAATGACAGAATATTTGACATTATTATACAAATAAGTTATGTATATTCTTCAAAAATAATATTTATCACTGTTATTAGAACATATCTCAATGAAAGTTTAACTTCGAATTGAAATTGCATCATCAAGTTCTCCCCGTAGTTCGGACGATGCACGATCTAATAATAGATCATCAGGCTCATTGGCAATGCTTGAGTCAGGACTTTGTAACGATAATTGATAAATATCATGTGTTGGTGCCGATTTTGATGAACGATTGTGATTTCTACTATCATTAGTTTCAGGATTTTTGCCATTACTTGAACGTACTGATTTTCGCTCAATTAATGGTACAGTTCTTGATAATTGACGTCGTAATTGATCTTTTGTTGATGTATTATTGGCTTGAAACAAATCTTTTAAACGACTTTTAGCTGATAAACGAAGTTTAAATTCAGAAGTTTGAATTTGTGCTGGTGCAGATCCAAATTTAACTCGAATATTTTGGCCGGCACTGGTCTGATTTATTGGTGTATCGACACTTGGATGAGATGAATTTCGGCAGCCAGTAGCATTTGTTGAGGGCAAAAATGAATCTAAAAGTTGAAGCATAAATAGTTTAATTGACCTGTCAGCCATCAAAATGAGATTATACCAGATCTTTGAATGTCAATATCATCGAATCGTCTTATTTCATCTGATGTATGTGGTCTCGGTGCTTCAAGTCTATCGTCTTCTAACCCAAGGTAACTGATGACAAGTTCGCGTAACTGTTCATAACCATCATCAAGACTATCTAAACATATGGCACAGAATGCTGTTAATACTGAAACATACAGATAAAAAACTTACTTGTACAAATAAATGAATCAAAGAAACCGGGATGTGTACGATTGTATTCCGCATATTTTTCCACACGACTAATAGCGATTGTTATTTCTGAATCACCGAATCCCAAATTTTGTAAACGTTTTTTATGAATTTTTTTATCCATCGGTAATAGTAAAAGACAACGTGGTTCAAAGTGCGACTGTTTGATCGACAATAAACCCTGCATATATACACATACATAAAAGACGTTTAGTCGATCAATCTTCTCAGAAGTAACATGATACCTCGAGTTCTATTTGTATGACACATGCGAGACCTTCTTTAGCTACGTTTTCCACTGAACTTCGTTGAAGTCCGTGCCAATCACCATAATACTCATAACAACAAAGAAATTCACCCTATAAAAAAGAGTTTACAAATGTATTTATTTTTAAAAAACCAAAGTTATCTACTCTTGTAACATCTTCTTCATATTGTTCTTGTTTGATAAAAATATAATCAACACGATCTTTTTCATTTGAACGTTTTTCTCTTGCTGTATGTAATATTCTAAAAATAAGATAAATCTTAGTAAGATGCTAAACCGAATGAATCAAAAAAGTCTCACCCGTAGCCAAAAAATTCGCTAAATTCTTCTACAAGTCTATGAGCTAATTCAATTCTTCCACATCCATCTGGTCCGGATAATATTAACATTGGATATGGTGTTTCAATATTTGGCAACGTACTAAATCAACAAATTCAACTTTTACACGGTTGCAATGCAAAAACAATGTTTACCTTTCTTGTACGCGATGATCTGGTAAAAATGAAAATACAATATTTGTCATATGATCTCGGGATGCAAAATATTCAAGCGTTGGATTAAACATTTGTTTTGCTTCAACCTAAAATGAAAATATTTAGATTCTGTCACTATTATCATGGATAAACATAAACTTACCTTTTCTACTGCATCAATCTTTCGTCTATCTAACGATGTTAATTGTGGTAATTTAAATATAACCGATAAACGATAATCATCAATTTCTGTTACTTTATTTCGTTGTAAACTTAAATCACGTAACAGACGTAATTCGCTTAAATGATCAATTTCAGATAAATTTTGAAACTAAAACACATGAGTCATAATAATGCCAATTGGATATTTATGAACAATAAATAAATAGTACTACCTGATTATCTGCCAAGTCTAATACTTCTAAAAAGTTTAGTCTCTCAGGAAATCCATTGAGTGAATTAATATTGTTGCATGATAAATTTAAATGTTGCAAATATTGTAATGTATCCAAATTTTCCACTGTAGTTATTTGATTTGATCTCTTGAAAAAAAATTGATGAAATATTGTACAAGATAATGTGTATTCACTTACCAAATTTAAATATTTCAATGGTAAATTATCTAATTCTTCAATTGTTGTTATTAAATTGTGAGCTATACTCAAATGTTGTAAACGATAACAATTTTTTAACCCATCTATTTTTGATATTTGATTATCTATTGTATACATGTTTAGTTAAGATAAACGCTTTTATGTTTATACAGAATATTTCATTCAATAGAACTAGAAAAAGGATACTATCGAGATTGAGTTTTTGCAAGTAGTGAAAATTGCTCAAATTGCCAATTTCTTCAATGAGATTGAATGAAAAATCAGCTTCTTTTAAATTACCTGTAAACACAGATATAAAGTTGTTTAGAAAAAGAAATAATGTACTTTCCATCTCATTTTTTTCTTACATGGTGGAACAAAATCTAGTAGTTTTCGTATTTTATTATTTGAAACATCTAATTCTAGTAAATACGGAAGTTCACCTAATGGTGATAGATCTAAAAAGTAAAAAAATAAATAAATACTGTACTCAAAATAAATGTAAATAAACACTTACCGACAATATCATTGCAGGGTAATTCAATTCGTTGAAAATTTCTATAATTGCTCAGTATTGAAATATCACGTAAACCAAAGCCCTACAAATATTATCGATGACTAAAGTCTTAACATAATTAAAAAGAATTTATGTTACCGGTAAAGTGAGAGTAAGATAAGCATGACTTGATCCATCTGCAATTTTTCCAATACGAGACACATTCTTTTCAATTGTTTCTTCATCTAATACACCAGCCACTAAGCCTTTTAAAGCAAAAGAAAGTTGATATTTTGTGACCCAGAACAATTTGTATGCTAAAATTACCACTTGCCAGCATGGAATTTAGTTCCGGCGGATTGTTCTCATTTTTTGTCTCATTATAATATGAGATACCATCATTTTGATGACCATCAATAGTATCGTTGTTAGTGTTATTATTAATAGCATTGACAGCATAACCAAAACTGTCCATAGAGTTTGATACAACATTCATCTCATTATCATATCTAGGAGAATAATCATCTAACACTAAAATATTCGTATCATCGGGTAATAACTGATTTGGATCGTATGCTAAATAATGTGCACCATCCGACAATGTGCTTGTACGATAATAATCATTTGAGCCGTTCATCCTTTTTGATCTAAAATAAAGAAATATATTCTAGTGTAACACAGCAAGTTTTAAGTCATCAGACCAGAATATTTAAATAGTATTACATTAAATCTGCACAAGCAGAAAAAGCTTAAGAGATTACAATCAGAACCGCGGTTCATTCTTTCTTTTTTATTATACCGTACATATTTTCTAGCTTAAAGAAAAAAAACAATGTTTTCATTTATCTTTCGGTTTCATAGTTAATGTCAAGCAATGGACACTACCTAAGAGAACATGCTCATGACAATGAAAAGGCGAACAGATGTCACTAAGTACTGACGTAAATACGATCAGCGACACCAATTATTTGTGTCAACAGAGTTTTTCAATTTGAAAAAGCTTGAAAGAAATGCCGGACGAGCAAAATTATGAAAGATTGATTTTTAATTTAATAAAACACTCAGATTTCATACATTATTATAATATGCTAGTCTCTTAATTATTTCATATTTACAAAGTTTCTTTTTTTTTTCAATCTTTCTGAATGATCGATTCCTTTATGCCCATGGATTTCTTGCTTTGGACAGAGGTCCAATACCTCGACGAAGCTAGTTTTCCAGCGGAAAACCGTTTATAAACCCATTTATAAATCAAAAATTTATAAATAAACGTTTATAAATCGATTTAGGACATTACCTAACCCATTTCGGATCCTTCGGTGTGTATATGACAAGAATATCTATCTATAGAAGCTATTCACCCAAGTCAATATACTCAAGATTCAAAAGAATTTTATGACCAAGAGCTTGAAGCATTTTGACTGATGTAAGCATTTTCTAACCTCATACCCATCTAGTAGTCTAGAATTTCATTAAGATTATGTGTTATTCTGTCTATAAATCGTTTTTAGTGATAGTTGTTCATAGAATGCATATTTGAGATAAAAAATTTTAACACACTACGATTAGTAATAAGAATTTATAGTCGCCATAACAAGTCATTGTCTATAGATTTTGAATGGAACAAGTACCGGCACAATATAGTTATCGGTTCCTGTCTCATACCAAAAAGGTTTAGACCTATAGTTTCAAAATGATTTTCTCTATCGATCAAACATGTATTTTATAGTCCCTGACCGTCTTTAGCTTCTTTAGGATTGAATTTTAGATTTTACATTCTTCCACTTCGTGCTTTTTTCATGCAAATTAATGAACAACACCCGATTTTAAGCACAGTTATCAGGTGTAGCGCAGACTGTTATTTCTTTGTTTGTGTTCATCCTTTTCAACAATTTGAACAAGTTTAATAATTCTAAGTTATAATCCTTCATAATTGGTTTAACTGCATTTTTTCTGATACTGTTTTACTATCAATTTTTTTTTACTATTGGATTTATTTCTGCGGTATTTTTGCTTCTTTTGCACTAGATGAACGGATAGACAGTCCAATAATAACAAGATTATTCCGAAATGATATTGTAAATTGGCTTTCAGTCGACGAAATAAACGATACATTTCAACATTTAATAATACCTAGGGAATAGTTGACATATATATATTTGCACGTGTAATCCATAAAGTAGTATTTCTAGAAGACTGCAGGTCTCTATTGCCAATAAACAAAATCATTTGTTACTTGTACAAGCACTCTCAAATATATGTAGATATTAAGAAACGTTTGCGAATGCATTATCTGTCCGTAACAATAAAAAACTTTTATTACTGCATCAATCCTTTCACCTAGGCCAGTATTATACTCGAAAGAAAATTTCTCCACTAACATTCTGTTAGTTACTTACGGCAGGAACTTAGTCAAATTAATTATTTTTCGTCGTGCTATTTCTGTTATATATTTCATAACTTCAATTTTTTCCACGGTTTTTGAAACTCATGGGCAGAGGTTACACATAGTAGACTCTCATAACTTCTCAACCTTCTTCACATTGATTAGCTTAGCATTCTTTACTCTTTAAGAGAAAACGATATAATATCAAAAGATACAAGAAAAACAAAAAATTCATAAAACATAATAGAGTTTCTAAGAGAAAGCTAACATTTCATATAAAACAAACACTAATGAGATTACTTTTTAGTTTTTGTTTAAATAGTGGACAAACGATAATTACATAAGCGAAAAGAAAGCTTCAGATATGAAAGAAGTTATTTGTAATACATTTGTCGAAAATTTTGAAGCAATCAAGTCACTCTCACTGATCATTTACAATATGTACTATTATCACTATGTACTTCATTTCAGAATATTCTTTTCTTATACGCATCTCATTGAAAAACATTCACCCAACACAAATTTTTCCCAGTATATAGTTCTTTCTACATATGTTGCTGACGAACTTTGATATACCGTCTTTATTCGTACTTTTCTTATCTTTCGTTTTTATATGTCAATCTCGTTCTTGTGTGAATAGTCAGTGTATTAAATAACAGTAACTCACGTTTGAGGCATTTTTAGATTATTAGTTGTCCAAATAACCTTACTAATATTTCAATTTGATTATGAATAATGCAAACAATATCTGTTAGACACTGTATTGCAAAAACATTCCGTTTACAGAGGAGAATACTTTTTGGATATAAGACGAAACTAAAACGTCTGATAGGAAGCTTTTTCTGTATGCACCGATAAGATACCTTTTATTTTTTATTATTAACTATCGGTTCTAACTCTTGACCAGGGTTATCATACACCTGGTGAGAAATATTTTCTTTAATACTCTCTTTCTCTCGGTTTTCTTCAATACTACGTTTATCTTCCATATAACATCCCATATAAACGAATGAGTCAACAACATATATAATATCTCCAATAATTTGTAATAATTGAACAATCAAAGAATATTTTATTGATTTCATTCGAAAAAATATGCCGGCAAGTATCGTTGCTAACAGATACATGAGACTTGCCGTTAAATTGAGAGTATGTCCCCAAAAATAAATATCATGTACGAAATGTTTATGACTAAGATATGTGCTTGTTCTTAGCGATATCTGCCAACCAATAATGGTAAAAATTGCTTCAAGCACAAGACTAAATATACCAATAATATTTAAGATAAGTATTTTTGCCATATATTTTGTTTTGTCTAAAGCCAATATTGCTCCTAACAAATAACAATAACTTCCGAAATGTTGAAAAATACATGCTATTAATTCAGATCGATAATTTATTAAATCATTTTTATGTTTACGTAATAGAATAGCGTACGTATACCAATCAATTGCATATAAAATAGCATCAATTACAAACAAATTGGCAAGAATGATATAGATAACAAATGATGCATAATTATCAACAGAAAATATTAAACAAAATGAATCCATAAACATATAACTAATACTGCCCAAAATATATACAACACTCGCCCAATAATTCCAAAATAAGGGTGATATTTGTAATATACGCATATTGGTTATACACTTTACTTGATATATATTTTGTTTTATATCACAGTTATCCTGTAAAGCAGTCAAAGGGAAGTAATGACAATTTATTCGATATATCTCTCATTATTTTCAACATGAAAATATCTTCTTATCCGTTATTTGTCTTTCACATTTAGCAAAAAATATCAGTACAATAAACCGTATGTAGAACACGTATGAATCACGTTCTTAGTTTAAATAGTGTAGTAGAATAAATATCAGATTATTCACTTTTTTTTAGTAGTATTACACTGCTGAATATAACTATAACATAAGTATAATATAAGTAGTAACTACTGAGTGTAAATCGATTTTGACGATCGACTTATAAAGAAAAAGGTGTTCTTTCGTTTTTAATCAATGTGCAATTTGTGTATTCATAAGAAAACTTTTTTTACAAAATCTCATGTATAAGTATGAAAAATATATTTATCCCGTGAGAGTGAGTTTAGTACTGATTATACAAACTTGTCATCTATCATAACACTATTGATTGTATGATATACTAGTCTTCAATATTATTTCGTTTTGCTTACATGCAAACATATATTGTATGATTTCAGGAAAAAAGGTTGTATAATACGTAATATATTTACTGATAATATTGTCTTAAATATGAGTAAATATTGAATAACTTATATATGAAATATTTTTGATAAAATATAATGTCGGCAGCCTGTATCAATTCAGGTATATAGACTGACAATAAAAAGAGAAAAAAATAAATCACATAAATTACATGAAGCAAGAATATTGACTAAAAATCACTATGCGCATTCTTACAAACTTGATTTATCCATGAATAAATAGTTCTATTGTTGTTAAGGTCTCTGTTTGTTAATCAAATTCCGCCAATCTTTATAACTATTTACTATATTTATAAACTTAATCAAACGTATTAGACGATTAGTCATCGATTCAACAATAATTTATTATGTCAACGTTAATTCTTACCTAGAAACTTAATTGTCCTCCATACATTGCGTGCAACTTTCAAAGAAAATGTGGATCATAGAAATTATCTCAATGATCATCACAAGTTCGTTGTTCGAAAATGACAAAGTATTTTCTTACTATTAAGAGCGTTTATTTTCCATTATATTTCGTCAAAATATATATGATATCTCTTTATTGAAAATGTTTCTTTTTAACAAGTAATAGTTTAAAACTGCACCACAATGTTATCATTAAAATTTCACAAAAAATAAAAGTCACTAAAAATATATTTTATTCATACATAAAAAAACAACAACTTCTATCACTGTATTAAATGGAAACAACTTCTATCACTATGCTTCAACTTCTATGAAAATGCTTGTAAACCAGTAATTGCTCTTCCCAAGATAAGTGCATGAATATCATGGGTACCTGAAGAAGGAGAATAATGAATTTTATATTATTTAAACATTATAGAAAACACATCCTACCTTCATAAGTATTCACTGCTTCTAAATTCATGACGTGTCTTATAATATGATATTCATCACATATTCCATTGCCTCCTAGAATGTCTCTTGATTGTCGCGCTATGTCCAATGCTTTACCACATGAATTTCGTTTTATTAAGGATATCATTTCGGGTGTAGCTCTGTTTAATACAGAACAAATATCACACTTTTCTATTTGACAGCAAATATATTTACTTGTTTTCATCTTTTAATCGTCCGACACGAAGGCTTGCTTGTAATCCCAATGTTATCTCAGTTAACATGTCAGCAAATTTTTTTTGTATTAATTGAGTTTGAGCTAGAGGTTTTCCAAATTGTTTTCTGAAAAAGTAAAAAATAAAACGATAGTTCTTATGTGATTTTTATTGTCAATAGTGGCCGGTACCGTTCGAGAGTGTATTGCCTTGCTGCATGAAGACAAAATTCAGCTGCACCAAGAGTGCCCCATGCGATTCCATACCGAGCATTATTAAGACATCCGAATGGACCCTATACCA
Source organism: Didymodactylos carnosus (assembly GCA_905250885.1). Taxonomy (NCBI): domain Eukaryota; kingdom Metazoa; phylum Rotifera; class Eurotatoria; order Philodinida; family Philodinidae; genus Didymodactylos; species Didymodactylos carnosus. Next base: position 4,772 of record CAJNOQ010002299.1, on the reverse strand, counting down.
CAACAAAAACAGAGTCACAATTACATTAGTACTGGCTACTATTATTAATTATTTTTCACCTTTAAACCTTCAACGTTCGGTAGAAGATTTTCTTTTGGAACATGGACGTCATCCATCGATATTTGACCGGTAATTGATGCACGTAATGAAAATTTTCCTTCTATTTTTGGTGTTGAAAAACCTTTCATCGAACGTTCAAGTATGAAACCTCGAATTTTGTTATCATCACATTTTGCCCATACGATAGCAACATCCGAAATGGGCGAATTAGTGATCCTTAAAATAAAAGAAATATAGAGTAGTGAGTGAGAATACTAATTTAATGATAGAAAATAAACACACCATGTTTTTGTACCATTTAAAATGTAAACTTTTTTATTATCATCATAACGAGCACGTGTTTGCATACTTCCTGGATCCGAGCCTGCGTTCGGTTCTGTTAAACCAAAACATCCAATTAATTCTCCGGTAGCTAAATTTAGAGAACTTGATTTATTTGTGTTCTATATACAATGAAACTACAAAATATACCTAATTTTGGTAAATATTTTTGTTTCTGTTCTTCATTACCATATTCAGAAATCGGAAACATACTCAAAGATGACTGAACAGAAAAGGCTGAACGATAACCACTGTCCACCCTAAAACAACAAAAAAAAAGACTAGACTAGATAAAAATTGTTACTAAATCAAGCTACCGTTTCACCTTTGATAAAATACAAACAATCTGCCTAAAGACTTTTCTTCTCCAATTCTTCACACATACCAGAAAAAGTCCTATACTCTTTATAAGTTGCCGTTTGATTTAGAAATATATGTTTCTTTTCTGCGCTTAGAAATTCTGCCTGCTGTGTTCTTCTTCTTCTTCTAGCAGAATAAAATTTGGAATATAAAAGAGAATATTTTAGACAGATATATACCGTTCAACTTCTCTTGCTAAAAGTCCGTAGCCAACATAGGATATTCCCGCGCAACCATATCCTAAAATAGAAACGTTTTCAAACATTTTATAATGAAAAATTCACTAAATTTAATGAACCTTCTATTGTTGGACCCAAAACGCCCAGTGCTCCCATTTCTTTCATTATCTCTTTGTGGAAAACTGAAAGATAAACAAAACTATAAAACTGTTTAAATGATAAACGATAAAAATTTCAAACTATAACATAACAACTTATTTTACTTTCATTTCTATTAGCTTCTAATATTCTTGGCATTAATTTTTCTTGACAGTATGCACGAAATTGATCACGTACCATCCTTTCATCATCTGTTAACTGTGATTCCAAATCGAATGCATCTTCATAATTAAACCGTGCATCTAGAAGATTAAAACTACATTTTACTCAAACCACCAATGAAACTGTCAATTACTCACTCGATGATGCCTTGCGTATCTGTGTTCGTAAACAAACACCTGTAAATTAAAAAAAATTAAAAATATTGATTTGTTATGTTCGTAATAGAAACCAGAGGTGGGATCGATTTGTGTTTTTCTGCAACCGAATCGAAACTTTCTGAAACCGAACCGAACCGTACTTTTTTTCAGAAAATCAAATCGAACCGAACCGGTTAATTTTTTTATATGTAATTAAAGTTAGAATAAAACGAAAACCTCTTTGTCTTTATCATTCAAACACTCCTCACTTTAGTTCTTTGTTTCTGTGTGTATTCTTTTTCTTCGGAAGTGTTTTCACTTCATTTTCAAAAATAAAAAAGAGAACTGTTATCACAGGAAAACAACTGTTCTATAAAACAAAAAATATCAGATGACTGTTTGTTTATGCACTTTTTGCCAGTAAATATTTATATTTTTGCTAGGAATTTTTAAAAACAATATCATTCATAGTAATATTAGTAATGTCGCCGAAATGATTATTTGTAAACCCCCACTTAAACATTTTAACAAAATACACTTCTTTTCTAGTTTTGATACTCTTTTCCGCACATCACAGGAAGCTACTTGCAAGAAAATCAAGGACTATTAGTATAGTCTCTGACTTTGCCACAACTTTTGACCATACTCCACTAGCGAACTGCTTATGATCTGCGCTATCGGACGAAAACAAATCAATCTGCAAAACAAGTCACTTTCTATATTTTATCCATTATAGAGTCCATGAAAACAGATTTTTCAATCCATGGACTCTAAAAAGTAGTCCAGTCCAGTTCACATACAACGTGTTATTTACTGATTATTCCTCGGTTCAAGTGAATCTAAAACTTTTTTTCGAGTCCAGACCAGTCCATGGTCTTGAAAGTTGAGTCCAGTCCAGTGCAAGGGCATGCACTCAAAAAATTTTCAGCGCAGTCCAGTCAGTACGGAGATCTAGTAGAATCGCAACAACTTATTTAAATAAAAAGAGAATTGTGCAAAAGTCTTTATCTGAGCAAAGTTTCGACATTTTGCGTACATATGTTTGTATACGTACGATACGTATTCTTGCACATGCTTTTGGCCTTTAATTACTTATGTTTCAAACAGTAATTTTTATTTTACTTTCTAGTTCGATATATAAACATCACGAATCTAACGTTTAAAGAGTTATTGTTTTAAGCTACTTTTAGGACGGACAGTAACGATGGCTACCATAGATAGCCGAACCATTTTTCTGAAAGTCGACGCTTAAGAGTTTGAAGGCCATGGTCTATCCGTGAGCCACGCCAAAAAATGTCCTACATAGATGCCAGTAAGCCTTAAACCCCGAGGTTTCCACTCCCGAACAATAAAAAAATATTCATTTTGAAAAACATATAACCAGCAGAGATGGGACCGGTTCGTGTTTTTCTGCAACCGAACCCAAACTTTCTCAAACCAAGTCGAACCGATTTACGAAAAACTCAAACCGAACCGGTCCCACCTCTGACAGAAACGGATTTTTTTTCTAAAGTAACAGGAGGAAGAATACTCACGAATTACATTGCGAATTAGCATTTTGAGAATTACTATCTAGAAAAAAATATATAACACAATATACATAAGATGATAAAAAAGATCTTGAGAAGACCGAAAATTGACTCATGTTAATATTCACTTCACAAAGTCCCTTCGCTATTCGTGATATTCATGCAGCGAAAAAATTCTTTTTTAATAAATAGTCAAAATGAACAAATCGTAAATAGACATTAAAATAATTCAGAATGATACAAACAGTAGACAATAAAAACTAAGAAATATAAAAGAGTAAGACAGACATACTTAGAAAACACACTGAGTACACGCAACCCCTCTGTGCATAATTTTATAAAACAATCACACTATATTGAACCATACGTGAGCTCTGATATTGTGCTTATAAATTAACCAAACAATTATCAAAATAAATGTGAATCTAAACTTAACCCTAGTACTACCAAGGGGGTCATTTTTGACCCCATTAGTGATTCAATTGAACAATACAATTGAAATATTTATTGTTTCATATTTTTTACACACAGAATGTTTGATGAGAATGTGGCTGTGGGTTAGGATGCGGATGAGATGTGGGTGAAGAGGATGAGTTAAGACGAAGAAGCAATGGTGGATTTAGGCTTTAGATGGAAGGGAGAATGGTTTTAAGATTAGAGGGACCATTCTGAGATAGGACGGATGATAATATAGAAACTCATTGGAGGAGCTCATTCAGAGTCGTATAAAATGCAAAAAAGGGCATGGTAGTACTAGGGTTAATGAATCTTTTGTCAGTCATTATATCTGATGTAGTATGCACCGCTAAACACAACAACTATTCATGAGACGATCATCAGAAAAGATTTAAAATAATAAAATTAATCTTGCGCACTGACTTTGGTACTTTTACACTTTACGGACACTACCGTCGGCCATCTTCCAAGATGCCGGAATCCACGTAATACAAATGGTAAACTACGGGCCAATCAGAAAACGCTGCGGACGCTATTCAGGTTTGCTGTGGGGCAGCGGCATCTGTCGAAAGTAGTCGCAGTAAAGTATACAGTGGTTTAGGTCGACTTCAATCAGAGAAAGCTCTTTTAATATCAGTCTCTGACGCTTTGACCCAAGTTGAACAGCAGTCTACTAGGCCATGTCAACATAAACTAAAGTGTAATATTTGTTGAATAAATATATTTTCAAACAATTTTCTCTCTGGTTTAAGTCCAGGTTGGACCAGGGAGAAACCTGGTGGTTGGACCTGGTCTGGTTTAGACCAGTCTGGTTTAGGCAGAAAATTGTTTGAAAATATAATATATTTATTCAACAAATATTACACTTTAGTTTATGTTGACGTAACTTTATGTTTATATAGACTGCTGTTCCACTTGGGTCAAAGCATCAAAGACTGATATTAAAAGAGCTTTCTCTGGTCTAAGTCCACCTAAACCGCTGTATACTACAGAGATGTACACAGAGATGTCGCTGCACCACGGCAAACCTGAACAGCCTCTGCAGCGTTTTCTGATTGGTGCATAGTTTACCATTTATATTACATGGATTCCGGACGGTAGTGTCCGTTTGAAGATCCTAATTGCTATAGATCATAGTCTATATACAGACGCAATAAATGTATTTGGCTTTTGTCCTAAATGGTGGGTTTGTCGTAATCATCATCATTCGGTTGCGAACAATCTGGGTTTGCAGGCGACAATAATCTTAGACCCACTGGCTCTGTTGGCGACGGCTTTTCTCATCAGTGTTTCTAATGATTAGTGGTCCCCGTGAGAGCAAAGTGGTCTTCCACTTTGTAAAAATGAAATCCACTCTGTTTTCCACTTTGAACGTAAAAAAACCGCGTTGCGAACCACTTTGCTTTCTA
>CAJNOQ010002298.1:0-25110 GCA_905250885.1 Didymodactylos carnosus | reverse complement strand
TAGTGGAAGAAATATGTCATAGATGAACTGAATTTAAACGTTTGTCGCAAAATCGTATCATACCGCAAAATATCGGCCGACTGATTCTACTTCATATTAATCACGGTATACCGGTCGCCGTTATAATAATTCATGTCGGTACCGGTAAACTGGCCGGTATATCGGTCGACGCTATACTTCATACCGGTACCGGTTGCACCTCTGGTTGGAATAGTTCCAGTTCCTATTGTTTCTAGTAACTGGTTAAAAGAACTGGTGACCAGTTACCGTTCCTAGTAACTGGAACTGGTCACCAGTTACTGTTCTTTCAAATCGACATAATTTTACATCTTTAAGTGGATATTTGTTGCACTATAATATCTTTTAACAGTAAAAGGCGCTTCCCACAGTATAGAAATATTCACATTAAAGGCTGTAGAATAAAGATTTTCTATATGTGTATTGTTCCTATGGAAAATGTGGCAGTATTGTCTATGGGAACTGCACTAGATGAGTTTATTACAGTATAAAAACGAGATAGATGAGCATTAACTTTTCTACATCTTGATTATGCAGAAAACAGTAACTGGTGACCAGTTCCAGTTACCAGGAAGGGTAACTGGAACTGTCCCACCTCTAAGTCTCATTCTATTATCACCACCAAAAATTAATATCCATGGGTATTTTATAAACTAACTTTGATAGGAATGAGAGACAGATCTTCGGTTTTCAGCATTTGGTACTGGACACTTGAGACTATAATCCTATGGAAAAATCCAGTCTTCCGAAGAGCTTTCCCACGGTGTATTTTTCGAAACAAAATGTCGAGTCTGCCGTTTCAAAAATCTACACAGCAAAGTACTATTCTAAACGCACATGGATGTACAACAGATGTCGCTTTACAAATCAGAAGTTTGGGAATCTCAAAAGTATATTGTACATAGATTTTCAGGTTAGCTGGATCCCGTGGAAAGAATAGTTAAGGGAGTGTCCATTGTATGAAGAAAAGATGATGATATTTAGCAACAACTTCATGATTGCTAACAGTTGTCGGTGGCAAGTTATGAACAGGCAGCAAACATGGGGATACGTGTCTAAACTCAGGTGATACAGGTAGATTAAAAAGTGATAACCTAAATCCCATCAAACCATAAGAAACAAACAAGAATCTTACCAAAAAGTGATAAGTAGGCATGCAACGGTAACGGTAATTAACGGATTTACCTTATTTTACAAAAGATTTACAAATTCCTGCATTAACACGCAGAAATCTCAAAAAATCCTGTGAATGTTGGATATATCCTGTAGGTTTCCAGGTTACATTGCCGAAAATTTTCCTGCAAGTTAGTGAGTATAATTGTTGTTATGATTATTTCACCCTCTGCAGATCCCAAGGGGGCTGGAAGTATACTGATAGATTTGCCGTGATAGACTATCTATATTCTGTAAGTTTTATTATCCGTAGAAGGTTCTTTTTGTGTTATCAAAATGAACTGATTTCTGGCGACATCTATCTCCCAACTACAGAAACGTTTGCGTAGTTTTTTTTCTCTCTGCATCAGTAAATATTATTTCAGCCATCTCTTCAATATTTTTACTCTTATGTAAAAAATAATTTTCTACTTTTCTCTCTTGCGATTCGCTTATCCATAGAATATCTGACAGCCATTTTTCCGTATTTTGCTCACAGACAACCATTTTGTAAGACCCTAGACTAAAGTCGAGGGAACTAAAATATGAAATTGTTTTTTTCAACAAGAAGAGAAACTCTGCCTAGTCAGTAAAAGTTTTTGGCGTAGATTTGAAGAAACAAGCTCAAAAGTCAGAACCGATTTCGAATTTTTCGAAATTTAGAGCAAGACAAATATGCATCGGGTGATATACAAGTCAGTGCTGTATCTCAAAACGAGCCTTCAAACAAATCAATCAGCACAGGTTGTTTGTATTCAAATATCCGAATTTGAAAGAAAGTTCATAAATAAAAACTTTTCTTTCTTTCTTTTGTTTCCAAAGAATAAACTATTTCTGGAGAACGCCTAACTCAACCAAGTGCAAATTCTTATCATGGATAGTACTCATGCCAAGACAGCTCTGGTAAAAATTTAAGCTCGTTAGCATTTGATTTGACGCAAGTATAGCGTAAGCAAAATTTTCGACTGAAAAATCGCTTTTTTTCCGTATTTTACGACGTTTTTTGCAAGAGCAATTTTGGAGAGAAATGTCAAGAGACAAAAATGTTCAGGACACATTTCTCTATCTGCTCTGAAAATTTGTGAAAGTTCAGTGAGCAACTTAGTTCGTCCCTATCGAGCACTGCCTTCTACGATGATGGAGCATTGAATTTTCTACAAAATAAGATATTCCTATCACCTCTGCGAGACTGGTGCGCCGAATTATCTGATTTTGACTTTAGAACTCTTTTTCCTTTCGCTTTGTAAAACTGGATGACGCATTCCAGAGGCCCCATAAATATCGGGAATGTCTCATTTTGCAGGAAATCCAATACTCTATCATTGTAGATAGTGTTCTTTCTGGATAATCCTGTAAAAACCTTGAAAACGTTTTCATCGGATTCAACGATGCTTTTTACGTATGAAAACCATGTTTTCTAGAGTTTCAGCCAAAATTAAGCGACTTATTGCGAAACACTTACGCGATTAACGAAGGGGAAAAGATTCAAATTTTAGAAGAAATTACCTGCCCGTTCAGTTTTCGATGCTGAATCTGAATAACACTGTTTTGGAAGTTCAAAGTGAACGAGAGCAGAGATATTGAATTTTTTTCGAAAAATGAACCATTTTTCAAATTTTAGACTCTCAAAATTATTAAATTTTTTCTCGTCTAAAAGCTTTTTTAAAGTGGAATATATATTCTAGATCGTCTCGACAAACCCTACACAACCATGCGTAAATATCATGAAAAAAGTTTTGCTGAATTTTTGAATTAGCGATACCTGACATGTTCGAAAAAACTTAATTTTAAACACGTTCCACACAAATAAAACAAAAATAATATGTATAATAATTATGTATAGTTTTTTGAACAATTTTATGATACTTTCTGCGAAAACAAATTAGAAATTAAGTTTGATGAACTTCGAGTTTTTCTTTGTGTAAAATACGTATACGATTGTCATGACCACCAATATTGACATTTAATCTCCACGGAAATGGGCAACATTTAATATCAATCGGCATTTCATATTGACTTTTAGTACGATTATTTACTAATTGAATTCGTTTTTCATTGCAATCTATTAGTAACACAATTATATCTGCTTCAATAATATTACCATCCCAATTATTATAGTCATCTTTGCGATTACCATTTAAATAAGCATGTTTTTTGTAAGTATCCCACCCATAAGATGTGTGTAGTTTGTAGGATCGATTGCTTGTATGTGCTGTTGTAGCAGATATAATTCCAAAAAACATGCAGTTTGTCATTTTTTCAATTCTCATTGGAATTGCATGGATGTCAGTCGAATAGAGATTGGTTCCAAATACGGACGAATGACAACCGAAAAAATCCTTGTTGACATTACAAGCAAGACTACCATTTTCTCGAACTTCAATGGTTCCACATACTTCACCAAACGTTTCCTGTGAAGTTGTTTTATATTCAGTTATCTTTTGTTCTGAATCATCTATTTTGTTCTTTTTTCCTTTATTTTCTGCTGTTACTTCGAGAATTTTTGACCAATCGATATCCTTAAAATTAATTTGAATTTGTGTCATTTTCGTTTTTGTCATTGAATCATTCCATTTCTGTTTCAATGTTTCAATTTCCTCTTTCAATCGTTCAATATCATATTCATAATAATCATCCTGTTCTAGTCTTTCACTAATTTCTTTACTTAATTCATCATAATTTTCACGTACTTTATGTTTTTCTGCGTTAGCTAATTTTTGAATAATTTTTCTACCATTTTTAGCGGTTCGTTTTACTGCATCGATCATTTCAGTTTCCCATTCATCAATTTCTTTAAACAGACCATTTTGTCGCTTAGCAGATGATTCATCGAGTGATGGTGACTGGACTTCTTGACCAAACAATTCTTTCTCGCTTAAGACATCTTGAAGTTGCTCATATAAATAATGACGATGCTCAACCAAATGTTCAGCACAATACTGGTTTTTACAGCCATTACAGACCGATATACCAGTTTTTTTACAATTTGTATTAGATTGGCATTTAATTTTATCTAGTGATGAGTTTGACGACGATAATGATGATGCCATGTTGAATACGCTAGTCTTAAAGGCCAGAGGAAAGACAATAATTAAAGAGCAGAGGAAAGACAATAAACTAAAGAGCAGAGGAAAGACAATGAAATTTAACACTACACCGGAAAAAAAGTACCGTAAGCGGATAAACTAAGAGATGTTATTATACGTTCTTATAGTCATTAATAAATAGTATAAATGTAATAATCGTTTTGGTTTTTAATGCGCAAAAATGTACGCAATAGTGTCTCATGTGTTTTTCTTTTATCTGTATAATACGAAAAAAATAGAAGGTGAAATAGGTAACGTGCCGGTAATTGAAACTTTGAGTACGTTTCTATTCTTCGTTGATTTACTCATGGTTGGATAGAGCGTATCAACATGAGTAAAAAAACGTGTCTTTTCGTCTTTCAAGTTCAACGGAAAAAATGGTTTCATAGCCAAAAAGAATCATAAAAATCGATCGAAATACTTTCCAGGTCTTCACGAGGTCTTCCTGAAGATTTTTGGAAAACGGGTTTCTTAGAAACCATGCAAAACACTTTTGTTATGAAATAAAATTGTATGCAAAGTTATGTCGTGCTGGTTTGTGCGAGGTTTCTACTGATTTTTAGATATCACACTACGGGCTTATCTATGAGTTTTCTCAGAAACTGGTTTAAAAAATTCTTGAAAGTTACTCGATATATTTCTGTAAAGGTTGCCTGTATGTCTTAGTCAACTGCTTTATATTTTTGAAAAGGCATATCACCGGAACAAAAACTTAAGTTGGTTTTGAATTGTTGAAAAGTACCTTTTCGTATCTGGCACACTTGATGATCCAAAGATTTTCTATTTTGGGCCAAATTTCATTTTCTTAAATAGAAAAACGCGTTGTGACCGATTTTTAGTACGAAAAAAAGCAATAAAAAGCATTGTTTTATTTTCTTGTTTTGGTGAGACAAGTCACGTAGAAAATTTGGCAGTGGGGTACCTCCAAAAGTTTAAGAAAAATTTTGAAACAAAATGACGCAGACAGATTTCCATGGGAAAAATTTTTCTAAGCTTTTGGAAGTACTCCTCGCCAAAAACAGAAAAGCTTCTGGGTCATCGCTATCATGGAAATGCTATATTTCCTATGTTGTTTCAAATTTAATCATATTCAGGGCATGACGATTTTTGAAATGGCCTGACATTCAGGAACTCTATGAAATTCATAACTTAACATTGCTTCGGAAAATAATTAGAGGCGAAGCACCTGCGTTCCTCACATCCTGTATTCGAAGTAGAGAGACCGTTCCATACAATTTACGAGAATGTACAACGTTTACGTGCATTTCGTTGTTCCTTCGCTGTCGATTCAGTGACAGCGAACAGATCTGTCTTCCCATTTACCACCCACATTTGGTCAAAACTACGTCAATGTATAAATATCACGTGTTCAAAAACTTTCCCAAAACAGCTTCGCGTCCACTACGGCTGTTCCTTTTCTATTTTCGTGTTCATAATATCCCCAGAGCTGTCGACGTGTTATACAGTAGACTTCTGGTTAACTTTTCTGTTTTGAAAGCTGATGTACGCAAAAAATCGTTGGCTTTGATAAGTTCATGCAAATATGGAGAGGTAGAGACTGTTCACCATTACTTTTTGGATTGTTTAATATATCGCGCTCAAAAAATAACTCTTTAAGAAAAATCTCAACGATAAGAAATTTCGAGTCGACTCTCCACCTCCAAGTCACCGGGACTTCCCGAAAACTGCATAATCCCCGATAACTCCCTAGGGAATCCCTCTCAAAGTCGCTGGGGAATCCCTAAAAATGTGTACTCCGCGGGCAGTCCGTTGCATATAGACAATATATAAATATAATGTAGTTCTATGATAAAATTTTACAAATTTTCTTCTAGTAAGTCAGCATTAATGTGTCAATCTTCGATGGCTGATATGTACTACACTGGTACCCGGCACTTAATTACTAATTAGTTATATAAAGTTAAAAATGATGGACCAACAGGCCTATAGGGAGTCTCCAGGAATTTTTAGGGGACTCCCCTAAAAATTCCTGAGGGGTCCCTGACGACTTTCTTAGGGAATGTCGATTAGGGACACTCTTAACCTTAGTCTTGATCCCCTTCTATTAAATGTGACGCTTTCGAAAGACGATTTTTTATGCACATATCATGTAGTTATAGAGTATATTTGTACTTCAAAACGTTTTTCAGAAGAACAATTGTATGTTTACCTTTCTCTCTGTTCTTTCCTCTCTCTCTCGCTTTCTGGTGTCGAAACTAACATTGATTATTACTTGCATTTTTTCATTTTTTTTATACTCTCTGTGTATCATCATACAACCATGCGGGAACATATTACTAAACGTACATGTACATTCTTTTCTCCATCTGCTATCTTGTTTTCTTCTTTCTTCTTTTATCAGAGCTTTCTATTGTTCTCACAATATGCATAGCTCTTGTTTTCTCTATCGCCGATAATAACGGGGGTGTGTCTCTCTTTTGGTGGGTAGAGGTAGTATAAAATTGCTGATTTCTTTCTTTTTCAAATAAATAAGGTTATATCAAATAGCATAATAATTTCGGTCAAGATCTGTTCGACTGTAGTTATAGTTTAAAAGTACAGCAAAGAGCAATCGAACAGACTGGCAAAAATATTTACCACTTTTTTTTGCTTGCGTGAAATGTATTGTACAAAATCGAAGCCTCGGTGTATAAATTCCTGTTTTGGCATAGTTTAAACAGCAATGTTTTATAAGTTAACGCTTGACAGATATTCGATTCTCACACAAGACGAAGCATATGAAAACCATAGTGTTTTCTAAAATTTCTTTGTGGATCTCTTATAGACAGAATATAAAATAGTCTAAATAATATACGTTCTGAGGCTTTCAACTAGTTGTGATGTTTTTTGAGTGAATTGTGAATCTTTTAGCACAAAAAAGTCGGCTCTGTTACGTACGCTATTCCCGTATCAGGTTTCGACATTCTAAGGATAGTCCAGCCTTTCATCGTTTAACATAAGTGTAAATCTTTTTAATGTTAAATGCTCCAGTTCGTTCTTTATTCTGGCGATATCTTGCGAAGAGATCTTTGAAGCCCAAAAACAAGAGTTTCGTGTCTCAGAAGACTCATGCACATGGGATTCGTAGCTCAAGCGCTTCAGCCAGTCACACTTCTCTTCCTTGTCCTATTGATCTGCTTTGACCAATAAAATTCAAAATTTTGATTTCATTCTTTCAATGTGAATATATAGAAATGTGGACATGGACATGATTGTATATAGAGCAGACATGTGGACGTCCTAGGTATGCAAGAGAATAATGCACGTTGCCTGCTCAGCCACTCATATCACCGATAAAAAAAAATTAAAGTTTGTTAATTTTGTTTTTGTTTTGGTTGTTGTAGAGTTAAAGAAAAGTGCTTTTTCGTATTCAGCACACTTGATAACCTGGAAAATTTTCTATTTTTAGCGAGGGGTACCGTCAAAAAGTTAAGAAAAATTTTCAAACAAATTAACGCAGAAAAATCCCCATGGTAAAATTAAACAATTTTAAAAATTTTTCTTAACTTTTTGGCGGTAGCCCTCGCTAAGAATAGAAAATTTTCCAGGTTATCACGTGTGCGGAATACGAAAAAGCACTTTGCTTTAACTCTAAATGAACTTTAATTTTTTGTCGGTAATATGTCTCCTTTTTTTAACATACTGTGAAGATGAAGACCATTTTTACTCGCATTTTTTGCATGTTCTAATGTGCATTTTCTTACTGATTTGTCATACAAAAGTAGATTGCATAGTACCAATTTGGTACAATGTTCGAAGTGGTTTGAGTGTGTGAAAAGTCAAAATTGCTGTGTACTCACTTTGAACTGTCATGAGCTTTTCATTGAAAATCACGTCTTTTCCTTTGTAGATAAAGATTATAGCATGGTGAGAGTGCCAAAGGGTTGAGAAGACTAAAAGCTGATTGCATCAGATTCTCGAAGAAAAGTCCGAGCAAAACATGGTGTAATCAAGCCTAAAAAACGACGCTAGAGCTATCTTACAAAGCGGAAAATCGATGATGCGTGACTTTCTTAAGGTATACACATGACTATCTTAAAGTGTGCGCATGACTTTCTTGGGGTATGCACATGGTTTTAGATATTTCTCCTCATGTGCATACCACAAGCGTTTTGCATGAGCAAGAAATTCATGTACATGGAGACAAATTTTGAGCTATGTGTTTGCTTCTGTGATTAAGAAAAATACCTTCACTGGAATTTTTAGACGAAAAGAATTATTCTCAAAACTCTTAGTTTATTGTCAAAACAGCTAAAGAGAGACCTTAGTTGAAATTATTTAATCGGAGGAAACTATTTCAAAGAATGTCTAAGAACTGGATTTTTCTATGCAATGTTCGATGCTCGTTCCGAATACCACATTGATTTCAATGCTTTTGGATGAAGAAAAAGGATTTTATGAGAAAATCGTTGGAGTTAGAAATCGTATAGATAAGTGTAGGAAAATTTCGCATTTTTTATTCATATGATAGATGCAATCTATACAGGAGAATATTGGTAGTACCAATATTCTCCTATATAGATTGCATTGTGCCAATTTGGTACAATTTGGCAGCACCAGTTTAGTACAATACTCGAAGTGGTTCGAGTGTGTGGAAACGTATTATACGAACAAGTTAAATCATGTCCATTATCTTATCTTTAATTAAGATTATTTTTCGTCAACAAGGAACCGGTACATCACGATTTCGTTTTGAAATTATTTCCTATCTGCGTATTCGTATAGTTTGTAAAAACTTTGTATAGCTAAAAGTTTCCAATCCTATGGAATTTGTATAAAAAGTTTCTCAAAAGCTTTTGAAGTTGGTTCTCTGGAAACCACATAACCTAGAAAACAAAGTACCTAATTCCGAATGCGAATTTTCTTGCAAACAACTCATTCATGTAGAACGTAGGATTGTGAACAAAATCAGACGTCGCCGGGCTCTCCACGATGGATTTCCATAAAACTATATGCATTCTAAGAAAGACCTCTAATGATGAAAAATAATAAAGTCAATCAGAAATCAGCAAAAACAACAAAAAAATCATCATTTTTTGTTTCGTCGTATTCTGTATTGCATCTTAATAAAAGCTGGCCTTTTTTCCCGGTATACTCATATTCCAGGAGGAAAAAATGAACGAATGATAGGTTTTACAGTTGATTTATTCTTTCATTAAATACACAACAATAATCCTTCTACTAATAACAAGCAGAACTATACACATGTCATCTTTGCAGAAAAACAGTAAGAGTAAACTATGCACTCTCTGCTTCTATCTTATCGAATGATTGAAGTTATGTAATCGCTGTTCCAATGGGTCATCTAAAATCCGCGCACTCCTGTAGGGACAACGATTACACAACTTCAACATTCGACAGTAAGCATTGATTTATTCTTTCTAGTGTACGACTTTATTTTTAGTGAGAGTTCGCTCAAGGAGTTCGCACAAAGGATGCAAACAGCAAAACATAGTGGAAAAATAGAGGTAATGAAGCGGAAGTGGAAATGACTCAAGACCACTGGGTAGATATTTGTGATGAGTACGAGTCAAATGAAGCTGACGAGAAGTTATTCGATACGTCGTAGGAAGATATTATATGTGCTGATACAGTGACGACTTCAACTCTGATGACAAACAAGGATCAACAGAAAATTGCTATTATGGTGAAAAAATTGCGTGAGACTATCAAAATGATCGAAAGATAAATGATTTTAGTGCTCGGCTTTTTTCTACTCATCTCTCTCCAGCGTTACATTATCTAGAAGCGATTCATGTAACCTACATAGATGTTTCAAATGTGAATCGCTTCTCTAAGAAAACAGATTTAAAGGTACTAAAAAGATGGACAATAAAGTTGAGTGTGTAAAATACGTATCCAGGTACGAATTCTCTTGTTTTATTTGTGTTTCTGTCCTGTCGAAGATTCATTATAACTGAAACTGCGTACATTAACATAGAAGGAGTTTGGAACTTGATTATGCCACGTTTCTTGTTACTTTCACTTTTCTAGATCTACAATTTTATCGGAGTACACCAGTCAAGCAGAATTACAGCATAATAATGATGATGTTACGCGTTTCTTGTCGTTGGACTGTGTTATCAGACAGAACTCATCCTTACAAGGATTGAGTCATTTCTGCAACACAAAAAAATCAGCATTTCTTGCAGCACGATAAGCATACATCGAAACTACATAATGATCAACGTATAAAACTAGCAGATTTGGTATTAGACACAGATGAATGGAATATATTAGAAAATATCAAAAATATATTGAGACCCTTTATGATTGTTACCCGGCTCATGTCAGCTCAAAAATATCCTACAATTGGGAGCGCGTACTATGCACTTCAAATAATTAAATTGTTTCTTGAAGGTGTTAGTCCAGATGATACATTGATGGATCAAATGAAATTCTTACTGTACGATAAGTTTAAATATTATTTCCTGCAGGATCAACAGCAATTAGAACTTTTGCAAGTAAGACCTTTCTAGTTCTGTATTTGAAATGGAGTTTGTTAAATATTTTGGGACTAATTGGTTCTTGGTTTGGTAAAGCTAAGTAAAACCGTGAAGGAGTAACGCGTACCAGCAGATTTTTCGGAATTGATTCATTAAGAACATTACCAGTTGTTACTCTTTCGATATGCCTTCTTTTTCTATCCTTCTAGAAACTTAATTTTTATACACAGAGAGGAAGGGGTAGTTCATCGGTAGAACACCACTTCAAAGCCGGAGGAAGCAGGTTCGACTCTTGTCCCTTTCCTCTGTTAATAAAGATCAGATTTCTACAAGACAAGGCCTTCGGAATATTCCGACAGATGAAACTGCTTCTGTGACAGACAATAACCGTAGTATTAAACTGACAGTCATAAAACTATTTAAAAAACAGTAATATATGCGAACATAGGTTTTGAACTATGCTGATTCTCGTGGTGATGTTTATTTTTCGAGAAAAGTTCCCAAATCTAGTGAAACCTTATACTAGGTGAAATAACCCATTTCTGCCTATTTTCACGTAAAATAAGAAAATTCATAACTCAGTCAGAATATCAAAGTATGCTCTGCAACATATCACCACAGAATTTCTTTGAGCAGATAGAATAGAGCATATCTTGATAATCTGTAGGGACAGAAATGTCAATAAAGGTGAAAACTAAGCTTATTTTCAAAACTTTACTCATTTCTGCCGATTTTAAAATTTGAAATTTGAAAGTTTTTTCAGGAAAGTTGTCTTGTACAACGTAAAATGACGTTTTCTTTCGCAACTTGGTGAGCACTATCCAATCAGCGATGACGGAACAAAAACGAAAAAAGGTTTGCTGCGCTTCTACGTTCTCCGCACGTCAACAAATTCTTGATGGAAGCAGGGCAGCTGGAAGCAGTTAAGAACAGAATAACTGCACGATTGATTACGAGCCGATAGCAACATTATTCAAGATCAAACAGTGCAGAATCAATTAATTTTAATATTTATATCGCAACAGGTACTCCATGTAAGCATCTTTATGTTTTAGAAATAGAAAAAGGAAATCAAAATTTCATTTTTAACACGGTTGGACTATTGAATACTTGATGTATAATTGATTCCATCGATATTTTGTAAGTAGCAAGATATTATACCATCAGTATGTCTGTAAAATGGAAATTTCTCGGTATCCCAGTAACTATCTAACATTTAATCTAGTGCAAAATACCATTCGATGGGCTTTCGAAAACTCTACAACGTGAGTTAATAAGAAACCTGACAGTATCCTTTATGAAATAAATACTAGACTTTTACATGAGCAGCAGCTACGCTAGTGCAGCTATCCGATTTTCTTGGAGGTAAGATTTCGTACCTGGCGAATTCGAATAGGCTTGAAATCACATGAAAGATAAATAATCAACAATGCTGAATCTATCCGGAATGGCTATTTTTCGGAATAAACCCGAAACCTGGTGAAAAGCGAATTTTACGAAAACAACGGTTTCCAGATTATTTTCAGTAATAGTAAAAGTTCACTATTTCCAAAAAGCCGTCAGAGCGAATTAAAAGCTTGAGAATATGTTTAATTACGTCGGCTAAATCTGATCATATCATTGCGAACTTCCGAAAACATAGGCTTCTTTTTTGAATACTACTGTAGTTTTTATACAGTTTTATGCATTGAATAAATCAATGCTTGAATTGTTTTTAATAGCTTAGCGTACGCAAACATGTCAAACACTGACAATGTAAAAGTGCAACAAACCTTTTTTCTCTGTTTTTGTCATGAATAATTAGATAGAGCTCGTTCAGTTACGAAAGAAAATGTGATTTTACGTTTTAGAAGAGAATTTTCCTCGAAAAACATTTCAAAATATTTAGATTTTAAAAACCGGCAAAAATTGGTGAAGTTTTGAAAATAAGCTTAGTTTTCACCTTTGTCGTCATTTCTATCTCTAGAAACTATCTTTTCCAGATTATTAAATAGAAAATTGTTCGCTTTTTTTAGTATCCCTCACCCCCAAAATCGATTTTTTGGGCTGTTTGTAGAATAACTGTATTTTCCTACTGAGTCAACGTTCAGCGCCCAGACATTTTTCACTTTGTAGAGAAACGTTCATTCTGTTTAGTTATCTAGTTGCAATTCTGGAGTAGTTTGTAGCTTAAGTAAGTCGTTCTCTTACGGGTGGAGTGTCAACTGGTGCTCAAAATTTTAAAATACTAAAAGGAATTATCAACCATTTTACATCGTTACCAGGAGCAACGCTTGAACAGGTGGCAGGTGGTGTTGTTTCTGGACTAGAAAAATGGGACGCACATCGAATAACAAATGCATTAAATGTAATTGGAAAGTTGGATACACCACAGAAATTTCATGAAGCTACAAATCACATTTCGAGACAACTAACAATTATTTATAAGTATCAATTGGAACAATGTGTACTGTCGCAGAGAAAAGGCAGTATCAAATCAACATCATCTGTACAACAAGTTAAAACAACTTGTTGTTCATGTATGAAAGCAACGGTGCGTTAATTTACAACGTTGCCAATTTATTCACAGTGCTTTATCAGCGAAATATTTATCTTTAAGCACCACTGTTTGTCTGAAATAAAGAAAAGAAAGCAAAATTTCGTGAATGAGTAATCTGGAAAAAATAGCTTTTCGAGATAAAAATAACAATAAATGTGAAAACTAAGCTTACTTTCAAAACTCTATCCACTTTTGCGAATTTTTAGAATTTAAATATTTTCGCGATTTTTTCGAGAAAAATTGTCGTGTAAAACGTAAAATCACATTTTCTTAGCATATGAACAAGTTTCTGATCGAAGCAGGGCAACTGGAAGTTGTTAAGAACGGAATAACTACACGATTCATTACTAGCCGATAGCAACATTACTGAAGATCAAACAGGGAAAGTCAATTAATTTTAATATTTCTATCGCAGCAGGTACTCCATGTAAACATCTTTATGTTTTAGAATTAAGAAAAAGAAAAAGAAATCAGAATTTCATTTTTAACACGGAGTGCTTGATGTTATAATTGATTCCATCGATATTTTGTAAGTAGCAAGATATTGCATGATATCTTAAAATAAATCATGAAAATTTGATAAATAAGCATAACCTTTGTCAGTAATAATTATTAATTATAGGAAACTATCAAGTTCTTTTAGGGGATGTAGTTGTATATCATGTAGTTGTATGTCATATAAAAGTCTAGTTTTTAAGTCACAAAGGACGCTGTCAGGCTCGATTAAGTTTCTTATTAACCCACATTGTAGAGTTTTTCAAGACGCATCGAGTGGTATATTGGACTAGGCGAAATATTTGATAGTTACTGAGAATTTTCGATTTTACAGTCATACTGGTAGTGCTGCGAGGTTATTTGTTTTTGAGTAAATTCTGTTGCACAGGCTCGACCGAAAGCGCTGAGAAGGGTGAAAATCATCGAATATGGTGATTCTGCTGTGTTCTGGACAGATTGGAGCCGTAAAGGTTGGTGAGTCGATTTCAAGTCTTATGCGCAATGCACCTTTAGAATTTTGCATTTATTACAATGCTCATTCGCTTATATAATTCACTTTACAGTCTAAGACTGCAGTCTTGCACTTTGAAACATGGCAACTGAGAACCCATAAGTGCAATTAATGGCATTAGGTCCGACCGCACCTATAGGCTCGAGTAGGTGTGACTAGGTACGAGTGTGTGTGTGTAGGTACGGGCAAGTATAGGTAGGTATGGGTAGGTCGGCGTACGTGTCTGAGTATACCTGCGAATTTTGAGGTTGTAGCAACCCCAAATTGTCCATGCGGTCAAAAATCTGTGTTCCACGTTTGTTTAGCCCACCGGATATTAATCTGAGGGTCCCAAGTAGAGTTAATGTTACGTCACAACTATCCAAGGTTAAGAACTTGCTCGGTTCCCATTCTGTAGGACACGCTTTCGGTTATGCAGAAAACTTACTGTTTACTTTTCGGAGAATTTGATTAAGTTATTAAAGATCGGATAAAAGTTTTACTTTCGGATAGGAATTCGAAGTTCGTTTTGTTTACAAAAGGATGTGCCTCTGTCTCGTCTGCAAACCGCATACTTCTATGTCTTTTCGATCAAGCGTTACTCAAAAACTGACAATACTCATCATATTCTGAAATTTATAGTAGTTTTTGCTATCCTGTGAACATTCTTTTAGTCAAACCAAGCATCTATTACCACATAATGCAAATCATTTTGATTGTTTTACATTTGCTGCTATTTGTAACATCCATTGAAAGTGACTCCTGCACTTGTCAGTGCCCATATGGGACATCCGTATCTCTAAACCAAGATTACCCATCCTACGGGACCTGTACCGCTCAATCATGCGTCGAAGAATGTATAGCTGGGGCATCGTCGTCTTGTACCAAATATACACCAACATATGGCTGTTGTGGGACAAGTTGTGCTTATTCGTGCGTATGTCATTGTCCAAGTACCACAGAAGTTGGTTACACATACATAAACAGTTGTAGTCCGTCAGCATGTGTAAGAGCTTGTTTAGCTTATTATTCTAATCAATGTACAAAATCCAATGTAATGGGTTGTTGTGGAACAAGCTGTGGAACAAACAGTACGGCTCTTGCATTCAAGGGTCACTCGCCACTCATTCTGTCAAATTTAGCCTTAATCCACCTCGTGACTGTACGAAGTGTTCGAAAATATCTATAATGGTACACAGACATTTTATCTTATGATAAGTATGAAATGAATCAAAAGCTGTTTGAAGAAAATCATGAGGTTTATAATCGATCGACACAAAACGATCGATGTTATACTTTATCCCTACTCAAAAAAGCGTATCCTGCTTATTATCATTTTTCTTCATTATTTCCAAGACATTCTCTTTTCTGATAGCCATCTGCTTCACTTCCCATTCAGATGTTGAACAATAATTGTATGTGATTTGCACCTTCAGTATACAGAATAATGCTTAAGAGATGTACCTACAGAATACTGACTCATAATTGTTTTACTACTCTCGAAAGGATGATAAAAGTGGCAATTTTTCGATGATATCCGTAATTTCCAATTTTCTAGGAACCTGTCTGTCCTTTATGGTGGGTTTAAGTATTATCTGAAAGTGAGAGAGTTTCTTTATAAAACCATGTATACGATTATACGGACGAGGGAAGGCCATCAACTGTGCCATCGCTTTTCGCCTAAAACTTAGTGGACAATAGGTAATCGAGTGTGCTGAGCCCGAATATCACAATGGTTTTCCCCCAAACGTCTCTAGAAATCCCGGGTTTTGAAAAATCAGTTTTTCAGAAACTGTAAAAGATAATCAAAACCTTTCTTAGTAAGGCATAATTGTAGCGCGCAAATTTCTGATTAAAATGAGACATTTCCTAGCTCTACATGATCTTTCTTTGCAAAGCTAGAGAATTTACAAAAAAGGCCCTAAATTATCTTCTTCTTATTTCTGTAGCTTTGAGCTGACAATGAACATTTAGGGCTCTTCTTATAAATTCTTAAACTTTCATCATACAAAGAAAGGTCGTGTAGGGCTGTCTGAAGATGTCTCATTTTAATCAGAAATTTGCGCGCTACAATTATGCCTTATTAAGAAAAGGTTTTGGTTATCTTTTGGAGGTTCTGAAAAACTAATTTTTCAAACCCAGGGTCTCTAGAGACCTTTGGGGAAAAACCATTGTGATATTCGGATTTAGCACACTCGATTACCTATTGTCCACTAACGAGGGAACATATGTAAGTGTCCCCTCGCTTTTTCAACGAGACCTACTGGGTTATAGGTTATCGATGATGCTGATTCCGAATATGAATATGAGAGCTGCCCTTAGGGCTTCGAAGACTCGCTTTTCTGGAAACCAGTTTTTCAGAAACTTTGAAAAACACCCAAAGCCTTTCTTAATAAGCCATGCTTGTAGCCCGCACATTTCTGATTAATATGAGACCTCTCCCAACTCTACATGACCTTTCTTTGCAAAGTTATAGAATTTACAAGAAAAGCCCTAAATTGTCAACTCGAAGCTAGAGAAATAAGAAGAAATTAATTTAGGGCTCTTCGTGTAAATTCTATAACTTTGCAAAGAAAGGTCATGTAGAGTTGGGAGGGGTCTCATTTTAATCAGAAATGTGCGGGCGACAAGCACAGCTTATTTCTATAAAAACTGGTTTCCAGAAAAGCGAGTCTTCGAAGCCTTAAGAGCAGCTTTCATATTCATACCCGAAATCAGCATCATCGATAACCTATAACTCACTAGGTATCGTTGAAAAAGCAACGGGACACTTACATATGTTTCCTCGTAAGTTTTAGGCGAAAAGCGATGGGACAGTTGATGGCCTTCCGTCGTAAGAGTGCTGATCGTGGACTAGAGGGTAGAAACTGAAAGAACAATTTTTCTTTGAAAATCTGATGTATATTTTGGATCGTTGTTGTGCATAAAGGTGAATTTTGTGCCAGGTTTAAATTTTTTGATCGGTGGCAACAAATTTTTTTTTTAATGTATCTCGGTAACAATGTCTATCCAGTGTACGATCCGCAACGAATAGATTTCCAACTCCTTTGTAGGTGAAACATTCGCAAATCATTACACTACAGCCGTCATGTTTCACGGTAGGAACTGTACATTTTCATTTATTGCTTACTTTATAACTCTCTCTATATCTATTTTCAAGTCGTTCCGTATCTAATATTCTCTTTCTTGTGTGTACAAAACACACTAAGCATAAACTCATTGATCGTCGTTGATGATTGAGTATACAATGTTGGAGTCCCCAACGAGAGCTCTTTTTAACATTTTGTGTTTTTGACTTTTAAATTAAATTTTACGGTTTTTAAAATTTTAAGCGGAAAATTTTAGAAAAAGCTCGCGCTAGGGACTCCAAAATTCGATTCTAAACAGCTTTTGCACTCAGAGTTTTGCTTCAAAATGCTTAGTTCGAGCGAAACTAGCCGTAAGCTGAGGTGAAAAATACTTTTAGCTCTGAAGTTTCCTGAAGAAGGTGAACGTTAAAGTTCTGCGTTAAACTTCATTCGGGAACGATGAAAATGGTTCCTCCTTATACAAATTGATTTTCTCTATCGAACTATGCTAGAATCAACTCTTCATATCAAAAAATGAGATTTTTGTTTAAATTTTAAAAATAGGGCAAAAAACCCGAAAAAACTTAAAAATTTTCTTTATAAATCTGGGAACTGAAAGCTTTGTTGGGACATATACTCCGAAGTGTCCTCCACAAACTGGTGAGAAAAAACTGGTGGAATAAAACTTGAGGACTTCATTTCTTTTTGAGCATCTCTTGAAAATGAATTTTTTTGAACGGCTTAAGGTTCGGGAACCATGAAATACATTTTCTATAGTGGCTGTCATCCTCTGCTGGAAATAACATTTGGAAGGTTCCCCGGCCTTATCGAACTGAGATAGAACATGTTTATGAAAAAGTGGAGATTTTTCTCAAAAACACCCCTTTCCAGTTTTTGACTTTTTTATCGAAAACGCGCACTGAAAATTTTTTAAATATGATATTCGTATATAGCTTGAAAGTCTGCGTCGAATGATGTGTATTTGAGGCAAAAATAAAATATTGCTTGATCTTTGAATTAGCGGAACCTTACGTTCTTTTTCTTTTTGTATTTATGAATTTAGAAGACTTTTCTTAAAAGTCCTTTCCTTTTGCTAGAGAGGCATAATTACAAATGTATATACTGTTTTTCAGACAATCCGAAAGCCTTGTAAGAATTTTTTCTTTTGCTATTACGATACTGGGTACAGTTCAAAACGTACCAGACGATTCAATTTTAATGCAATAATATCGCAAGTTTTATTAACACAAAGAGAAAACTTAACAGTAATCTTTGTTTTTATTCTAAAAATTTTATCTTTATGAATATGAATGGCTGATAAGGTCCAGTGTTGTTTGAATATGAATGCGGAAGTTTACTTGACTTTTAGTAATTATTTCTTTCCTTTTTCGAAGAAAGATTTCTTGTTAACAGATAAGCAAAAACGTGAACTAGTACTGTTCAATTACATACTGCAATCCTCTTTAGTTTTTTTCAACAAATCATGTGATGGAATATTAACTGTTATTATCATATAACAGGGTAGCCCCCTCTTTTTTGAAAAAAGTTTGAATTTTGAGCTAAACACAGCCTAATGTAGAGAAAACTCTGCGCTACAAAACGGGACCACTCTCAGCATTCCACGACCTTTCTTCAAAACGTGATAATTTTTTTTTTCAAACTCTGAATTTTTCCTTCAAACCCTGAAAAAACCCAACTTTTTACTTTCATAGATTTTTCTTTCCTTTCCTGTACACTCAAAATTTTTTTTACATATAGTCTGATAGAAGAAGTCTTTTCTTCACACTGAGACGTCTCCCAGAATTTTCTAATGGGTTTTCGTGGAGATATAAGCATCGCGATAAGTACCCTGAGAAAAAGTGCCCTGTGTACAAAATGCGTTTAACTCGAACTGGAAAGATCTTTAAAAAAAAATATCCCAAAAATACCTCTACGATATGACGTTGGGTACCTCTGGTAAAACTTTTAACTTGATCGGATGAAATTTAAGGGGGAGGGAGGGGTGTAATGTGGCACAATGAAAAATCGAGTTTTCTGAAAAACTGGTGAACGACAATAGTTAAAAACTAGAAACAAAAACGAAAAAGTGCGGAGGGGTACCCTTAATAACAGTAAAGAAGCATGACGAATTATCTTGATCGTAAAATTTCGATGAAGCTTTGGAGAAAGTACCACGAAGATGATGGTTGTTGGTGCATATGTCTATATATGTAACGGGTGCGGCAGAATAAATGGCCGATTTATATTTTGACCATAACTTTTTTGGATTTCATGCTATAGAGCTAAATTTTTTTTTAAAAGGGCATCGTGAAATTCTCTACAAAAACCTATAATCTATGTCTCATTTTTAGATACAGGTAGTTTTTAAAAGATGAAAAGTAAAGACTTACAAAATGTTGTAATTTCCAAGTACAAAAATGGTGATAGTCCACCGATGATATTTCGTCATTTAAATGGTGTTATTGGTCTTAGAACGATTGGAAGGTGGTGCAAAATGATCAAGGAGACCGGCTCAATTAATTTATCAAGTCCGACCGGTCGTCCACGTGTTATTCGTACCAAAACAATGATTCAGAAAGTGAAAAACCGGTTAAAGAGAAAAAAACGAGTATCATCTCGAAAATTAGCAAGTGACTTAGATATTTCTGAACGATCGGTTCGACGTATACTGAAAAAGGATCTGGATCTTCGACCATACAAGAAACGGATTGAACCATTTTTGAAGAAGGAACTTTAGGTCATGAACGTCATATTACGGAAGTCTTACCAGTGGCTAAATAGTATGGAGACAAAGTATTTGGGAATTATTGGACATATCAACAAGACGGTGGAAGACCACACATCCACCATTTATCACAACAATGGTGCAAGTACAATTTTCCGAGTTTTATTGATAAGGATCATTGGCCTCCGAATAGTCCGGATATCAATCCTTTGGATTACTGCATATGGAATGAATTTGTCCAGCAAATTAATTGGGATAAGATCCAATAAAAAAAACTTGACTGATGAATTAAAACGTGGTGTTAAAAATATTCGACCTGAAGTTGTTTTGGAAAGTTGTACAAGTTGGACTAATCGTTTGTATCGCTTATCGCAAAACAGTGGAAATTATTTAGATTAAATAAAATACATGATTTTGGTGAGAATTTCACGGACCATCTTTTAAAAAAATTTAGCTCTAAAGCATGAGATCCAAAAAAGTTATGGTCAGAATACAAATCGTCCATTTATTCTGCCGCACCCGTTATATAAGAGAACGAAAGAAAAAATTTTTGAAAATGGCTCATCCTCAAATCAATGCTTTTGAACTGGAAGACATTACGAACACCGTTACAGTTCCAAATAATGACATTGCTAAAATTATGTATTACCTGTCCTGTGTATGTAGCTCTATTTGATTACAATCAAGGTAATATTGAACGATACACAAACTATGTGCGATATTATGTACTGTCAACCGATAAAAAATTTGTGGTAATTCCATTGTGTGGTACACTAAGCGCTGATGTATTTACTGATAAACGTTGGTTTCAAAATGATGCATTATGCGGCAACATGAACAATAAATTCTACAATTTCAAACAATTCCGACAAAATATCGTGGTTGTAGAATCGATCATGATAGCTAGCAGTCGAGTTCAAGTCAAAACAGTATTTTAAGATATTATGCAATATCTTGCTACTTACAAAATATCGATGGAATCAATTATACATCAGGTACTCAATAGGCCAACCGTACTCATAATGAAATTTTGATTTCTGTTTTTTATTTCTAAAACATAAAGATGTTTATCTGGAATACCTGCTGCGATATAAATAGTAAAAAATTAATTGACTCTCTCCTGTTTGTTCGTTGTTATCGGTTCATAATCAAGCGTGCAGTTATTTTGTTATTAACTGCTTCCAGCTGTTCTGCTTTCATCCAAAAATTTGTTGAAAATGAGATACTCTCAAGTGAATTTACTTGTAGTAGAAAGACATCCAGAAAAGAATCTGCTTTCTTAAGCAAGCAAATTACCAGCCCATTAACTTCTGCACAACTACACCCCCTAAAAGAATTTGATCGTTTCCTATACTTAATAATTACTGCTGACAAAGATTATGCTTATTTATCAAATTTTCACGATATATTTTAAGATATTATGCAATATCTTGCTATTTACCAAATATAGAAGGAATCAATTATACATCAGGTACCCAATAGTCCAACAGTGTTCAAAATGAAATTTTGATTTCTGCTTTTTATTTCTAAAGCATAACAATGTTTACATGGAACACCTGCTGCGATATAAATATTAAAATTGACTGACTCTCCCCTGTTTGTTCGCGAATAACGTTGCTATCGGCTCGTAATCAATCGTGCAGTTATTCTGTTGTTAACTGCTTCCAGCTGTTCTGCTTTCATCCAAAAATTTGTTGCCTCTAAAAGTTTTATTTGACTCCAGGACATGTCGCAGAGCATATCTTGATATTCTGACAAAGTCTGGATCAATTCTGACTCAGTTATGAATTTTCTAATTTTACGTGAAAATAGGTAGAAATGGGTTATTTCATCCAGTATAAGTTTTCACTAGGTTTGTGAACTTTTTTCGAAAACTAAATATCGCCACAAGAATCAGCATAGTTCAAAACCTATCTTTGCATATATTACTGAGGGTGCAAACTCCTAAAATGGTCTGTTCCGAGGATTTCCAGGTGGGCCCAGCAAAATGTTTGTAGCTCCCAGACGAAAAACGATAGAGGTCTCGGACTTGTGCAGGTGTTGCTTTATCCAGATGTAAATTTAGGACGAAAATTTGATCTGGAATCCTTTCCTCTGCACTGCCCAGCATTTGGTTCGAGAAAGTACACCACCTGAAACTGGTGGTTTTCTGATCAGTTTTAGGTCGTTCAATAGCTCCATGAATTTACTTCAAAATAATGAAAACCAGAACTCTCTAGCTCATTTCGACCAAACGTTGTTGACAAAACATCCGAGTGCACTGACTTTTGACTCCGATACTACTGTAGTTTTTATACAGTTTTATGCATTGAATAAATCAATGCTTGAATTGTTTTTAATAGCTTAGCGTACGCAAACATGTCAAACACTGACAATGTAAAAGTGCAACAAACCTTTTTTCTCTGTTTTTGTCATGAATAATTAGATAGAGCTCGTTCAGTTACGAAAGAAAATGTGATTTTACGTTTTAGAAGAGAATTTTCCTCGAAAAACATTTCAAAATATTTAGATTTTAAAAACCGGCAAAAATTGGTGAAGTTTTGAAAATAAGCTTAGTTTCAAATTTTGAATAACGTCAAAAGTGTATTTTTTAGATACAGTTTTTCACCTAGAATAAGGATAAAAATGTTTGAAAATTACCAAAATTAGTATATGAGACACTCGTACTAGTTTTTTTAAAAAATAAGCTGCTTTTCGAGTTTTAAGTAACATGAGCTTTTTCAACTTTTCAACCCTGAAAGTGTTGTTTTTGAAAAGCAGTTTCATATTGAATATATTTACATTGGGTAATTATGTAGTATGAAACTAGATAGCTCATAATCAGCTATATTCAACCTAATCATAATTTCATCTAACTCGCATTCACATATATGGGCGTGGATTATTTGGGTCCGTTAATTATGAAAGACGGCGAAAACGAACAGAAAAAGGTTTGGATTTGTTGGTTTACATGCGCTGTTATTCGAGCGGTGCATTTGGAACTTGTTCCTGATATGACGACAAGTGAATTCATCGAAGCTTTTCGTAGATTCATGATTCGACGTGGGAAACCGAAGGTGATTATTTCAAGCAATAGAAAACAATTTCGTTTGGCAAATACAACGTTTTTAAAAATCTGGTCGAACCTATTATTTGATTCATCGATTCAAAATTACATTGCGAATGAAGGAATTATTTGGAAATTTATTGTCTGATTGGCACCGTGGATGGGTGGCTTCTACGAACGGCTGGTCGGATTTGTGAAAAGAAATTTAAGGAAAATAATAGACAGTCATCTTCTTACATATCGACAGTTGGAAACGGTGGTCATCGAAGTCGAATCGCTCATCAATTCGAGACAGCTCGGATTTATTGGTTAGACGTTGGATGATGGAATTATATTAACACCAGTAGTATTTCTGGGTAGCGATCATCGCACTGGATTTCCAGAAATCGATATTGACGAGAACGATGCAAATTTTAAACGAAAAGAAGATTCGTCAGAAACATTACTCAAAACGCTCAAGAAAGATCAGAAAGTATTAGATATTTTTGGAAAACAGTTCGAGATGATTATCTACTTAGTCTTCGAGAAAGAAAAAATGGAAACAAAATTCGACGTGTAGCGTGCGATGTACCCCAAGTTGGTCAAGCAGTTCTGACCAAAGAAAATTTGCCTAGAGGCTTGTGGAAGATTGGTTTGGTTCAACGTATATTGCCTGGAGTGGACGGCGAAGTGCGGTCGGCGGTAGTGCGTACACCGAAGAGCAAACAATTTAACCGATCGATAAAACTACTGTATCCCTTAGAATGTATCAACAAAGGAGAAAAAGTTGTTGAAAAGGTAACAGATATTAACAATGGCGAAGAAGAAGAAAAAGAACAAATAAAATTAAAATCGAAACGCGGAACGGCCGATCGCGCCCGAAAACCTATTTCTGAACTTTTTCGCCGGGAGTGTCGCGCCCAGCGCGATTTTGATAACTAAAAGTATTAAAATAAAGAGAGACAGAACTTTGAAACATTTGTTGTGTATGTACACATTCTAGCGCTTTATATAAATTTTTTTTTACATTTCATAGAAGACGGTCAAGGTATAAGAAGAAAAAGAGAATGAACAAAAAATGGAAGTGGAATTCTAGACGCTACCTTGAACAGACTAAAAAAACGAATTTGCCTAGCAATATACACTGTTAGATTGAATAAAAGAATTTTGTGTCTAGAAGATTGTATTAACCAGTGCCTTTGAATCGTTGTTGTTTATTGTTTTTGCATTTAGAAATAAAATGAAAAATACAAAAGAATTGTGTAGTGTTTTAAGAGGTAAAAAATTTACGTCTCTTTATTTTCTGGTGCAACATTTAAACAGCAAAGATTAAAGTTTACCTATCGATTCTTGACGCATACGATAGAGAGAAATGAACTAAAAATGGTAGAAAAATATAGTTTTAAAATTGTAAAATATAACAAACAGGTTGAATTATTGTTAGATGGAGATATTTATTATGAAATAAAAGAAGACTTTAATATTTTAGAAAGTCATATTAGTAACTCGGATACTGTTGAATATTTACACATATTAAATAAACTGAGTTCTATTTAAAATCAAATTTTAATGTAATATAGTTGAGACAGGTTTTAATTGATTATTATTCAACATTTGAACAAATTAATGCTGAACTATGGAGAGAAATAAAGAGAAATATTAGTTTAGTTCATATCGAAAAAGATCATGTAGATATGTTTATTTTTTACATCGAATAATCGGAGAAAAAACTTGTCCGAATACAATAGAAATTGTTAAATAATATTGAAAAAATTCATGAAATAAATCCATTTATTGTAAATAAAAAAACATAGGATATCCTAGGTCAGGATTCGAGCAATTCCTGAAAGGATTCGCCCATACACTGGTTCCAACTCTGCGTCCGTTGGCTCCAACTACAACTGGACCAGCGCTTTCTGTTCTAGGTGTCGCTCTAAAAATTGAACATACTATCAAGGAGAAAACCCGCCATCACAATCAAAAACCGACAGCCAATTTCGGCAATTCTGGGAAAACCTGTCGCGATTCGTTTCTTCACTGGCTCCAACTCTATCTCTGATGGCTCC
>CAJNOQ010002297.1:0-25119 GCA_905250885.1 Didymodactylos carnosus | reverse complement strand
AATATTATACTGCATTACACAGTAGAATACAATCAAATTATTGAGAAGCAAAAATATTGTTATCTTAGCTTCACTAAAGATTGAAATAAATGAAAATATTTATGTGAAAACCAATGAGTTTTTATGACATTTTCTCATACTATATTTGAAATAAATAGGTCAACTCAAGATGGATTTTTAGTAAGCAGAATGATTAATTAATAGATTAAAAATAAATAATGAAATACAATAGGTAAAACATTAATGTTTAATGGAAAAAAAATATGCATCATCGGATAATATTTTTCTTAAATAATAATGTTGTATGAATAGCAAATTGCCTAAATACTTTTTTTAATTCGGTAGAATAATGAGAATTAATCTAGTATTTCAAATTAAAGTTTAAAACAACAAAATATTCGTTCTCTAACTTGTGTCTGAAGTTTACTCTGATTGTTTTTTTTTTGTTTTCTTCTAAATTCTTTGATTATCTAATATGAGTCAATACCTTAGTTAAAAATAGCATTCCAATTGAAGCTTTTTTATGTGTCTATTTTCAGCTTTAACTTGAAATTAATGCGTTTATTAAAAATTGTCCCTCTATTTATACACTTATTTTTAATCTAATATGCGTGTTAGAGATTGGAGAAGAGAAACAAGAAATATCTTTTTTTATAGAAGTATGTTGCTTTCGCGTTCTTCATGCTTGTCCATGCACAAAAACAGATAAATATTTATAAGTGTAGACTATTTTTGAAAACAGGAAAAAAATAAAAACATCAATCACATTAGTTAACGTCGTTATGTGACAGAGAAGAAGTCCAATTTTATTGTATTGGGGCGAGTGAGTATTGTTCATAATTTAGATAACGATTACTCACATACATTTTGTTCGTATTTTTTTCTAATAGTTCATGTTCATTAGAGTAACATCGATTTAGAAAATCAAATTCTGATGAATACAGTTAATAAATCATTGCTTACATTTATTTAAATTTTTATCGTTTCTTGGTTTACTGCTTTTCGTTACTTCTCTTTTACAGTGCATTCGAGTGACTTGTCAAAAAAACAAAAATGTAAATCACAAGTCAATGTTCCGATAGAATGGGATTATACTCTAGAATGATACTAAAATGAATGAATGATTTTTGAATAGTCGTTTGAGAGAAGAAAGATCAAAAGATGTATGATTTTTGCCATCTTAACCAGATAAATGTATAAGAATATTGAATTCAAACAAATGAACTGTGAAACAGGATTATTCTCTGAAATAATAAAAGATATCCTACAAAACAAAAAAACAAAAGAATATTTCAATCTCGGGAAATCAAAATTTGTTTCTATTAGTGACATGCATCCTCTTTTTGGTTCTATGAAATATCCTTTGAGTATTTCGAGATACCGTTTGAGTAACTTACAATACTCAAAGGGTATTTCTAACTTCATAGACCCAAAAAGTGGTGGCATTTGTCACTAATAGAAACAAATTTTGGTTTTTCAAGATTGAAATATTCTTTTTTTTTGCCTTTTATTTTTTCAGAGAATAGTAGATAAAATCAGAAAATAAATTTTGACATAGCTAAGAGAAAAAACAAAAATTCATCAAAAATCAATGTTCGTTTTCTATTTGAATTTAAAGTACAGTCTACAGATGTGTATCACATTTGTGCTGTATAATACATAAAAAATGACGTGAAAGTGCTTAAAAACTTATTATTTCATGCAGTTTTTGTCTGCTGTATAACATAATACAATTAATAGTTCGAAAAATCCCCCCCCCTCCCCCCCAAAAAAAGTTTTAGTTGCTTTTAAAGAAAAAATTTTCTAAAAATATTCTAGATCTTCAACAGTAAGTACTTTATAATTTTTTAATTTATTAATTATTTAAATTATGTCAGTTTAATTCTAATCAATCTATTTTCTTTGATTTTGAATAAAATATGCAAATTGAGCATATTTGATTTGCGCTCATTCTATAAAAAAACATCTTTCTATTCGATTGTCTTACTTTTAATTCAAAAATAAATATTATTACGAAATGGTCGATAACCTAGTGACTATAATGAAAATATAGTCTATAATCTATATTTTCATTGATTTTTAAGATTTTTTCACCTACAATCTAGAAGATTTTTGGAGAAAAACTGATATGAAAAATGTCACATTTATTTAGATATGTAGAAATCAATCTGCCGGATTTCACACGACCAAAATATTTACGATCATGGTCATTAGTGTGTCCTACTAATTCTATAAGGTTACCATTGAGAGTTCAATGTTGGTTTTTCAAAAACAAAACATTTGTAATACAATTCTATTTTGAGTTGTTTTATATCTTGAATGTAGTGTCCCATGATGATTGTCTGGTGTCTAAATGAATAAAACTAGTTCTCTTTCATTATTCTAATGCCATTGTCTATAATAGAAAAAAAAGAATTGTTTTTCGGTTATTTTTGTTAAAACACGTACAGGCTGTGCTTTTTACATATTGCCAAAGTGCGTCAACGTCAATTAACGATAGAGACTGAGATTAAGCGTCGAGGTCGATTTATTTGTGAGAATTATAGAAAAAGTTTACTTTTTTATTCTTTTAAAATATCCGTTTCTCTCCACAGATGTTGAAGAATTAAGATTAATAGTTTAAAAACTCGATCAATTGATTTCTGATTGAAAGTAAAAGTTTTATTAGTGCTGTACGAAAAAATCATTTGTTAAAATTATTTGGGATAAATAGAACGAAATTCATTTGAACATCCATCAGTTCAGCCAATTTTAGAAAAGATTTAAAGTTCTTATTTCGAATTTACTATATGACATACAAAGAGCGATAGAGAATATTAAATATTGGTTTTACCCTCCATCTACATCCCTGAAGAGTGAGAAATAATTCTCAAAAGTCGAAAGTCAGTGCATTTTTTGGAAATTTTTTATAAATCAGTTCGATAATGTGTATAGTATACATTTTTGAAGAATCAAGCTGAGTACATTTTTTCCTAATCAAAATTGAGTCTAGAAATACTATCTGTAGACGATGTACCTCTCCTGTAGTTTTTGACAAGATTATCACGAATAGGCGAAACAACAAAATTTTGATTCATTAGAGGTCGTCCTCTATCCATTGACTCAAGTCTCAGATGTGTAACTATCATCGCTTAACTACGATATTGAATTTTGACTATTTTTATCTAAAAATGAAATCTTCATATGTTACTCGAACTCAACTAAATGAAATGATATTTGCAGATTGTAGACAGTATAACACGGTTAGAAAAACGTTTGGTTTTTATACATATAGGTTTTTTGTCAAACTCATGACAAATCAGCAAAAATGTTTTTCACTTTTCCAATATAAAAGTAAGTACACTAAGTTTAGTATATCATACTGCCTACATTCAGAGAGTGTTACCTTCTTTAGTTGAGTATTTTTAAATTCTTCAATGATCTGCGCTACATTCAAATAGTAAAAAATTTTTGTCAAAAACTTCGTTTTTCCGAAGCTGAGACTAATATTTCACTAATCAGTGATTATATATAATAGTTGAAACAAGAGAATTCGCCTGTTTCAACTAGTATATATAATCATCTCTCTTCTAAAGTTAGATAGTCATATTAGCCTGATAATGATACTATGAAGTATCAAAAGCTCGCTTTTCGTGTAATATGATTTTATAAAAATGTTTTTCAATTATATTAATTATAATTAGTTTTATTAGAAACGTAAAAAGGTCAAAGAATGTCAATATACTAATCAGTGATTATTAACCTATACAGTTCAACTTTTAGATTATTATTCGTTTTCAAATGACATTTTGGGATGAAATGGAGTTAATACTTATTTGTATTGCTATTATCATCGTTACGTTTTTAACTATATTTGGAAATTTATTTGTATTATTTGCATTTTATAATGATCCACGTCTACTCACAGCAAGTAATAATTTTATCCTGTCAATGGCCATCGCTGATTTTCTTGTAGGACTTTGTATGCCATTTTATTCGTTTGTTGAAATTAAACATTTGTGGCCATTTGGTCAGCTATTTTGTAAAATATGGTTGACAGTCGACGATATTGCAACACATGCAAGTGTTCTCAGTATAGTAGCCATTACTATCGAAAGATATTGGAGTATTAATCATTCTGCACACTATCGAAAACATATAACAAACACAAGAATTCGATTTTGTTCACTTCTTATATGGTTAATACCATTAATCAATTTTGCGCCGGGTATTTGGTTCTTAAAGCCAAAACGACACATTGAAATAAATGTAAACTCAACATTATCAGTCCGAAAAAATGAACCATGTATTGGTGCCTACCATAATTATACATTCTACTTAATCATTGCTCAATTTAATTTTTTTGTTTGGCCTCTCATCGTGATTATTATTCTCAATTTATTGATTGTTATTAACCTGTATAAAAGATCTCAGCGATTTCCAACATTAACATGTGGAACCGTAAAAGTTTCTCGTTTGCAACAACGACGTCATACACTTCCTGCATCATGTCAACATGAAACACAATTGGAGAAAAAACCATCGACGGAACAACTGTTATTTCAACATAAAAGTAGCGAATTAGAATGGGCACAACCAACAGATAATTCTAATCCAATTCTCTATGAAAATTACATCAAATATAAAAATTTACACGATATATTTCGCTATTGTATCAATTCAACAAGAGAATTAGAATTAAGCAAGGTAACAGTTTAATTATGATTTTAAGTAAAATTTGACCATATCGGAATGAAAACAATTACCCTATGAAAAAATTAGTGGAGTTAATTGTTTTTCGAATAATTTAAAGCTGAAAACTAGAGCTGTGGTTTCTACCATTTGAAAGAGACGACTTCGGTGTATGTTTTCAGAAGAAAAATGATTTTTCAAGATTTTCGAGAACTTTAGAAAAAAATGTCATCAACCAAAAAGTTGAAATATTAACTAACTGTTTTTTTTCATGGATTGATAGCCTAGAGTATACTCTTAAAAATAGAAATCAAATAAGATTTTGGTTTTCAGCTGTTCGGACATGGACATGGAAAAATCATTGTTTTGCTCAAAAATTTTCTAGTAACTCTAATTTCAGATATTGAAAAATATTTCTGTAGACTCATTAATTAGTAATTAGATATAAAATAGCTTTGAACAATTGTTTAATATATTTTTAGGGTGATGAAAAATCCATTGTACCAGTGGATCACAATATTCAAATGCGGCCGATCATTGAAATTGATCCACAAAGTGACCAGGACTCGAATTTATCTGCACAAAAGAAAAAGAAATTTTTAGATTCTTTCAAACAGGCTCGATGTCGAATGAAACATAGACGAAAACAACATCAAAATTCTCAAAAATCTCTTGAAAATCTCACTGATTCGATTACGAAATCGAATTATTCTAGCTCAAAGTCGACTCGTACATTACGTCAGTCATTATTTTCATGGCGAAATAGTTCAGTGCTATTACCTTCAAATGGCGGTGAACAGCACAGGACAGTTCGTCGTTTAAGACGCGATAAACGTGCAGCCACATCATTATTAATCCTTGTTCTTGTATTTATGATATTTTTACTACCCTATGTTGTCATTGTGATATGTGGGCGAATATTCAAAATACCGTTAACAGAAAACACGAATAAAATATATTCGATTGCATTCTGGTTACTATGGCTCAACTCGACAGTTAATCCATTTCTTTATTTGTTTATTCAACCCCGTTTCAAAGATGCATATAAAAAATTGTACCAAAGATTAAT
Source organism: Didymodactylos carnosus (assembly GCA_905250885.1). NCBI lineage: Eukaryota > Metazoa > Rotifera > Eurotatoria > Philodinida > Philodinidae > Didymodactylos > Didymodactylos carnosus. The sequence continues at coordinate 19,379 of CAJNOQ010002297.1, read as the reverse complement.
TCATAGAAGATTTTGTAATAAATTATAGTGTATTTTCAGATTTATGTTTTCCTTAATAAATGGATAAATGTAGAACGATTTATACTAAAATGTCACTTCATGGTGGGAGCTGTTTGATCAGATCAATCATACACCATTAATCGTTCTTATTTTTCTCATTTGCTTGACTAGTCAAAGATAGTGTAAATCAGTATATGTACAGGAAAATTGCTCTAATAGGGTCAATCTTCGAAGTTGATCCTTCATTTTAATACTGATCTTCAAACACAACTCTATACAAAAGACTAGTCTGATCCAGAGTAGTTCATTCTCGTTGATTGCTTGTTTTGGGTAGAGATGAAGAATTTCAACCCTCTCATACATATTTCACTTGCCACTTAATACCTTTTTCACAAACGGGAGAAATTGAGTTGTACGACACAACGGCAAAATATGCTGTCGGACAATCTAACATAATAAATATATCCAAGGTAATTACAAGACTTGTCGATACCGATACGTAACCGCAGTACCTTTGACGTATATGATGAACAACACAAAGCTAAATGTCAGTCTCATTTGACTGTTAAGATATTGGTAGTTTTATGTTTCAAGGCTTATTGATGATAAAACCCATTTTACTAAAAATAAATTTTTGTACAGCAGCAGTCATTTATTAATAAATGACTGCTGCTGTAGAAAAATTTATTTTTATTCGCTTGTTGGCTCTAAATCGTAATAATGATCCATTTTGCTCCTAGGCAATATTTGTACTAAAAGCTAGAACTTTGCGCGTACGTTTGTAATCATAGAAACAAATTCCTTCTCAAAACTAGATGTTTATCAAGCAATAATAGGAGTATTTTTCAAAAACAGTCAAGATATTGAATAAATATAAATAATTGACCTTCTCGCTAAATGAAACTCTAAGTCTATTATAAATTGTTGAAAATCATCTCATTAGTACGCAGTCTATTTGACAAATATTCTAGACGTAAGTAGGAACGTAAGTCAAGTGTTAAAGTAAAATTAAGTAATTTATTACTAAAATAGAAAAGCATACAAATTAAAATACATATACTTTTATTTACTATGTAATTGTTTAATATCAATTCGTAATTGTTTAATTTCTTTTTTAATTAATTCTACTTTTTCATTCATCTCTAATAATTTTTCTTGTTCAACACGTACAAAACGTCTAAAAATAAATTCAAGTAGAGTAGAAGAAAAAAAGAGTATTCTTTCTCTTATTAAACATACTCGTATGGTTGAATGTCTTGTTTCATTTTTCTTATGTTTGAATCTAATTCATTTGTAAAATGTTTATGTAATACTTCATTTATCTTTGTCTGTGTATCTCCTATCCGTTTTCTCATCTCTTTTTTGATTGCTGATCGTCTCATCGGAATTATATACAAACCAGTTACGGCTAATAAACCAGCACCAGCAATACCGGTCCAATCAAATGTTGCCAATGTTGCTAAAGCACCTAAAAAAGAACACAGTAATTAAATATTTAATAGTTCTCTTTCTCTCTCTCTCTCTCCAATGTCTCACCCAATCCAACAGCTCCAATTTCCACAGCAGCCGTTTGTATCATTGTACTTTTAATATTTTGGCTCAATTGTTCCGCTTGTGTTATTGTACCTCGCTCCTTATCGGTTAAAACAATTTGACAATGACTTTGTAATTGATTAAGAATAGTCTGACGAGATAATGAAAATTCAAGACCACCACCACTCGTACCGCTAACTCTTGTCGTAGATAAATGTCTTGATATTTGTTGTGTTGTTCTATTACTTTTTTCTACTAACCAATCACAGAGAGTCGAAATGTATTCGTTGATATTCTAGAATATAACAAACAAGATGTGATAAATACGTATACAATATATAAACAATTTTTTTATGAGTATGAAAAAAAAAGAACATTTATCTTAAAATATGACGACATACTTGTTGCATATTTTTATTCACTTGTTCATCAAACAGTAATTTCATTTCTCCCGTGCCTTTATATAGCATTTCGATTAGTTTCGTCAACTGAACATTTTCTGATAAAAATTTATCGGTATTATCCAACATTTGTAAGAATAAGTTATCAATTTTATTTAGTTGAAATTGAAAATCGTTTAACATTTCTGAGCGATAATTGATCAAATCTTGCTCTAATAAATCTAATAATTTTAAATCATCGTTCAATATTGTCTGTCGATTAGAAAGTAAAGATTGATACTGTTTTAATAAATGATCACAAATACCTAGATGAAATAAAACGTAAATTTTCACTTCTTTTCTTATCTTTAATTTAACTATTCTCTACTATGATTACCTAATGGATTTTGTAATTTAATTTCGATTTTATTTTCAGAATTCAATTCAAATCGAATATATTGTTCTAATTCTTTTATTCCCACATTGTTCAATGCACTTATTGGAAATATTTTCAAATCGTTTGTTTGATCTTGAAGAACAATTTTGGCATTCTCTTTAACGTAACTGAGAATTTTCATTTTATCATCTTGTGATCGAACTTGATCGATTTTATTCAATACAATAATTACTTTTTTTTTCCATTCATTGATTTTTTCTAGAAAAATACGCTCACTTTCACTAAATGGTCGATCGACACTTGTAACAAATAATATCAAATCTGAACGAGGAATAAAATGTTCTAAAAAATGAAAAAAAAACAACAAATTTTAATTTTCTAGACATTTAGAACATACTCAATTTCTTTCCATCATTTTTGCTCAAGAACTATACTTTTCTGAGAAGCTTTTCATTCAAGAATCAAGTCATAAGCGATCATAGAGTATATTTAATAAATTTTTTAATGGCACTCTCTATCAGAAATCTATTTCGGTAACTGCAAAGCCGATTTGGAGCAAACTATCAGAAATTGTTGACCATGTCGAAGTATAATGACAGAATTTTTTTTTGTTTCATCTGTATTCATTCGTGAGATGCCTCCACAACTTTAAACGTTAAAATTTTGTAAAATTCTGCTTAGTCTGGGTCCTTTAGAAATCGGAATGGTTTCATTTCATAGAGAAATGCTATTGTGCTGACAGCGCAGAGCTGGATTTTTGAAATCTTGTGTTATTGATTAACGTAAGACATTTTTTGTCCTAACTTTTTAAAAACTTCTTTCAGATTTTCCAGAGATTTTTAGTTTTTGTTACTTTCCGAAACGAAAGTGAAAAATTCGTCAAAATGACAACATTTCTCTAGTAGAGAAATGGTTTGGTTGTAATAACAACAGCAAAGCCCATACCAGACTTGAAACCCTTATAGCGACATAGAGAAAATGTGGTGATGCTAGTGTACGATACAGATTTTTGAGACTTTACGCTTTTTAAGACATCAGCTTTTTAAACTTCCTCAAAAACCCTTTATATTGACAATAACAGTATGAGTTTTAACAATAGACACCTTTGGTTACCAAACCGTCTACTTAGCTCAATATCGTCGAGGGAAGCCTTAAATAGAAGGTACAAAGATCGTGTTTTATTTTAATACTCTTATTTACCTGTAATTTGTTGATGAATTTGAAGTATTGCATTTGTTCCTGGTGTATCGACCAAAGAAGTATTTTTTAATAATTCATTTTTAATATAAAATTCTTTAATTCCATTATCTTCCACTCTTTGTTCTCGTTTATCGCCATATTTTATAATGTGAATATGATCGGTAGTTGGTAATACTCCCGTTGGACATAACTCCTTTTCATTTAATAAAGCGTTAATAAATTGAGATTTACCAGAATTAAATTCTCCAACAACAACGAATAAAAATATTTGTTCAATTCTATCAACTGCTTCCAATAACAATAGTTTATCTTTTTTAGATAAATCAAGTTGAATTTGAAGTTGTGTTAATAAATGTTTAATTCGAGTAACTAACTGACGTTGTGTTGACGTCAATAATGATTGCTGTTGTTGTTTGACATCCTTAATTCATATAAATTTTGTTAACATTTTCGTATATTCATGCAGATATTTATTACATACGCCCAATGATGGTGATGTTGTGAAAGCACTGTTTTGATTTGATAATATTTCTGTAGAAGAATAACGGACATGATTTATTAATAATTTATGATTAGTATGAAATGAACGCTGTTGAATTAATTTATAACATAAACGGGTACGAAGAATAACTTTACATGAAGACATTTATTATCTGAAAAACGAATAATAAACTGGAACCATCGTAATTATACAGATTTGTCTTTAGTTACCTTTAAATTAGTTTATCACAAAATTAATTTAATACTTAGTATTGCTCTTAGTATACATGAAATAGGAAATTAAGAACTTTGTCAACTTTTAATCTATTTCGTTAATTAGCCACTAACTTTTCGATTGCAACCTAAGTGGTTATTTATTGCAAATTATTAATGATAATACATTAGTGTGAATAATAATACTCGTATGTAAATAGTACAAAAACAACTATAAAAAAAATGAAAACAAAGCAAAACTTTTCGAGAAAAAACTCGAATGAACAAGAAACAAAACAAAAGAACAGGTTCAAAAAAGATCACATTTTTAATTTAATATGCATTTATTCGGTGAAAAAAACAAAGAGATTGTTGAATAAGATGTGTATCTGACTATTGAGATTATTCACAAGTTTAAGAAAAGAAAAGAAACAAACTACAAAATATGAACGTCAATAACAATTGACATTAAACTTCACAATATCAGACAGATGTAGTATGTAGAGAAGAACTCGATACAAGTGATGTCAAATGTATTTTTATTTGACGACAAAACATATACCAATCAAACCTCTTTCGGTAGAATGCAACATTTTCTCTCCTACTCCGTTTCTCTCTCACTATATATATACATACACATTTTGTGTTTGTTAGATGTGCAATTCTAAAATGAAACCTATCATGTTAACAAAAAAGAAAAACAAACAACTATATTCGAGAGAAAAAGAGACTTATTAAAGATTTGAAAAAGCAAAAAAAAGCCCAAAGTAGCTAATCTCATTGTTCACAACGTAACAAAAAGTTTATAATATGTGAAAAAGTAGTATTAATTAATATAAAATAAGTAAACAATAGTAAGTGATTCTTATGACTATCAGCTAATTTAAATAGATCTACTACAACAGAGAAAATGAGAGTAATTCAAAACATTGTACCAACATAAGAAAAAAAATGAAATATTAACTACACACTACTTTCATGTAATATTTGATGATGATTATTATAATGTTTATGTGTATGTCCATTTGTAATTGTAGGTGTGGTTAGAGATTCAGTATCTGATGAAGAAGATGAGAGTTCTCCTCTTCTATTATAATTATGCGTTTCCGATGATGATGTTGTTGTTGAGCCATTATTTTCTTCGTGCGTAGATTTTAATGATACTGATTCACCTTCATTTCCTTCTTCTTCGTCGTCATCATCAATAAATGGTGTTAATTGTTTTAAATCAAATGCTCCATTATGATGATTATTTTCTGGATGTTTTTTCCAAATTTTAGAATTATTTATTTCACCATTATTTGTTATTTTTTGTTCATAATTTATACTTGTTTCAGTTGGACGTTGAACACTAGATGGAAGTCGAAATGATCCATTTGTTGGAGTTAACTGTTTTGTAGTAGCTACAGAAATTGTTGGCGAAGATAAACGAACTAATGGTAGAGGACGAATGATTGCTTGAGCCGAAGGATTTATTTGAGGTTGTAAAGGAGACGGATATAGAAATGTTGGACGAAGATAAGTAGAAGGTACCAATGCCGTTGGAGAGTGCTGTAACTAAAAGACAAAAAAAAAGCAAAAGTTAAGCTTTTTTTTGTGAACAATCTGTGGCACATCCACTCTATTTTAAGCTATATGTTTCAGACCATAACTCAGTCTAAACATATTGTACTCGATAAAAAATTATATTTTTAATAGACAGAGAGATACTTCATTTAATTATAGTGTTTTGTGTTCGATAAAACAGCAGCTGTAACTTTTTAATATGGTAATGTTGTTTGATTTTATACAGACGATTTTTGATCATGAATACTTACGTTTAGTGCACCATTATTTAATGTTATTGTGGTTTTTGTTGGACTATAAATTGGTCTCTGAGGAAGTAGATCATAGTTTATTGCCGATAAATCATTTGTTTGATTTGGTATGATAGTTATTGCTTTTGGTGATACGAAAGGATGATGAACATAAGCTGTGGTTGTCTGAGGTGTCGGCGATCTTCTACAAAATAAATAGAAAAAGAATGTTTTATCTATAGTTATTAGGGTACAGCTAACAAAAACTTCTTCGTCAATCTTGATTGATTAAATAGGAAAAATTCAGAAGTGATATTTATTCATTTTTGAATAATATTGCTTAAAATTCGAGCTAACCTTGCCGTTCAAAAATAGAAGATCACAGTCTTCTACACAGTTTTACATATTAAACAATTTTTTTTTCGATGAAATCATCCTATTCGGAGAGACTCATTTTTGCTTCAAACTGATCTTCTATTCTAAGGAGAGATTTATTTCTTTTAAAAACGCGTATACATACATTGATTGTGTATCATTTACTTTCTCATCTTTCGTCGTTAGTAGAGATGATTCACTTGCAGTTGTTGTATTTGTATTTTGTTGTTTTAACTGATGTCGATGTTTGGCATAATATTTTGATGCTACATGTGCTTGATATTTGGTACCAAATGATATATTACTTTGTTCTGTTATTTCACTATTTTGCGGTACCAAACATTGATATAGAGTTGTTGACGTTTGAGATGGTGAAGGAGGACGTAGCGGTAGAGAATTATGAGATACAACCGATTCATCTCCACTAAAATGATTATTACAATTATTGCCATTATTATTTATTGTTATTGGCTGTAATTGAGGTGTCTGCGGTGGAGCGGGTGGTGGTGGCTGTTGATGCAATAGTTCAAGTTTATTTTTTTTACGTTTAAATGGTTTCAAATATGTGATTATATCAGCTCGAGATAACAAATAAAAACTAATTGTAAACAGAGCTAATAATAGAACAAGAAAACCATATAAATGTGAATAAAGAGCATATTCATATTTAAATTTTTGTTCTATATGTGGAAAATATCGATGCAACGGTCGAATAAATATTGCTGTTGATGTAATGAAGATAAGAATAAGTATTAGAAGTTGAAATAGAATGGCTAAAAGTTGATTATGAGGTGAATGTTGATGATCCATATCTGAAGAACAAATGCTATCGTTATGAGATTGATTACATTCAGGATTTAGATTTATAGTATTATTTGCCGCTGGAAATATAATTGGAAGATTTTCAGGAGTAATTGTATTATTATTATTCAATGGTTCTTGTTCTTCTTGCTCATCTTGTTCCAGATCAGAATCGGGTAAATTTCTTAAACGTAGAGCTTCTTTTGTTAAACGACTAATATTTACACGCGCTGCGATCAGAAATATAACTAAGAGAAAGATGAAGACGAATGATGGTAATAATAACGATAACAAAGGTTCGACACCATTTAAAAAACAACTAAAAGAATAAACGTAAAACTATTTGGAGAAAATCAAGATTATACGTGTGAAAACCTTCGTTCCTCCAGTCAAAAGTTGATCAGATAATTAAAATTAGTCTCTTAGTATTATATATAGACAAGTATATTTATAGACTTACAATGTTTGAGCTAGATATTGTTCTCTGGAGATAGCTACGTTGATTCCGCAGATGATAAGCGGAATTCCCCAGCCAATAAAATAAAATTGAATTAGCGGTTTTGATTTTAGTTTCATTATCGGTAATCCATCGTCATCATATTCTTGTAAAACAATAACTGATTTATCCGATTGTTCTCGTGGTCCAGACCAGATCACATATAATTTACGCCAAATACAACTAAAATTATAAAAAAAGAAAATCTCTGAGTTTACATATTGATCAACTTTTTTCCAAACTTTTCCTTATGCCTCAGCACACATACAAACTCATTTTAACATGACTTTTTCTGAATGCATTCCGTATAAAATACAAAAAATACTTACTAAGTTAATAATGTTAGCCATAGAAGTGATGTTAGACAAAAATAATGTAATGCTATTGATATCACTTGACATAAAAACTGGATTCTAACTCTGTTCACTCCAAATGAAAATAATGGAAATAACAGCGATAATGATAGCCAATAATTAATTAAACAAACGTAAAACCGTCGAGGCATCAAATAAACTCTAAACAGAAAATTTTAATTTAAAATAGAACTAAATATCTTTAATTTTTATAGAAAAAAATAAATCAACTTCATTAAAAACTAGAAATTTAAAATACAATCACGATTCACTTTATTCGTTTAGACTAGTGTTTTATAAACTAAAACATCGATCGAAAACTGCTCATCGACTTACTTCGAACAGCCTAAATAAAACATAATGCACGTGAGAAAACAACATGATGCAATAATAGATGAAACATAAACAGCCAATTCTAAGTAATCAATTCTAATGTTCGATTTCGTATCTGATAGAAGCGTTAGTAACGAATCTTCAACATTTGTACATTCAATTATATATTGTTCGGGATTCTAAATAAATAAGATTAAAAATGATATATGTAGTGTGGAGAGTATAGTTTAATTTTACTTGAAATTCGACTATACAGCTACTTGCAATTGTCCACGATGACACTGTTTTATTCCATTTACCAACGTAAACAAAAGGTGATGCTGATTTCTCATGAAAGGTCAAACGATAAGATTCAATCGACAAATTAGAAGACTCTAAATAATAATCAAGGAAACAAAAATTTAAAAAATATTTTGAGTAAAACTTCAGTAAAATTCATTACTTCGCATCAGAGATATAGAATCTAAACATGAGATTTTTTTTGTGAGTAGATTCTGCACCTCTGCTTTACACTAATATTGCATCTACCTGTATGAGCATAAAATATACCCAGATTGTTTATAGGTTGTAATTGTTGATCTTCCATATTGATGAATAGTGTTGATTGACGATAATAGAGAAGCTGAGTTGAATTTGATATCGATTGTATATATATACTCGATAAACGTGACTAAAGTAGAGAAAAATAGAAATTAACAAGTTCAGAATATGAATGTGACTTACTTGTGGTACAATATTTTTATCACATATTAACGTTAATAATTGTCGATCTGGCACAAAACAATAGAATGAAGACGCTGTTGTCTCATTTGTAGGCTGTGCAATAAGAGTTATTGCTGTCAATTGTTTACCAGCGAATATCCACGGTTGATGATTAATTGATTTCAAAATTGAGACAAGTATCATGTGTAATCTAAACAAAATTCTTTTTTATTCTATCCAAAAAACTCTAAAATTATATTATTCATACGAATATTATTTCTACCTACCTTTGTATTGCTTGTATAAAATCATTTTTAAGTAAAAGACATTGGTTTTCTTCCGAACATCCAACTTGAAGAATAAAATCAGCCAAACGATAATAATCGCTGTACACCTTAGAACAAAGAGACAAAAAGAATTAGAGAATTTTCTCATGCTAACTATTCATCTTTTGGAGACGTCTGTATGAAATATGCTAGTTATCTCTCTCTCTCTCTCTCTTTCTCTATTCTAGTAACAGTATAGTTCTTACTTGTTCTTGATTCGTAACAACAGTTGCTTGCGTTGAATTGTATAATTCTTCCATGACGCTGATGAGCAGAATGATATCAATAATTTTTGCTTGTGCATGTGATACAACTTTGGTAAGTTCTACTAGTTTACTAATAACAGATGAATTAGTTTGTTGATATTCCGTTAGAATGTCATCAATTTGTTTCGATATATTTGATTTAAATGCACATTGTGATAAATCTAAATCTATCCAGTTTCCTTTCGATGAACATTTATGATAACCATGAGCAGTTGCACTGAGATTGAACCATGGCGCATTCCCATATGGACATTTTAATTCAATTTCGTTTCCATTCAATGTACGAGGCCATTTAAATGTGCCTTTGGATGTTTCTATGTAATATTCATTACAGACAAAATTTGATGATAAAACTTTTAACGAGACACTTTTGTAGGTTCGATTCAGATAAGAACATGTATAAAGACCACTATGATTTAATACATGCAGTGATGGAATAATCAATGCTGATGAAAGATAATTGTTGACAAATGAAGTCTCAGTAGATTGAACAGGTATATTATTTACTGTCCACGTCAAGTGATGACCATGTGGATTATTAACACGTAAAGAACAATTTAAATAAAATGGATCATTTTCATAAACTAATTGCGATTGATCGGGATAAATGGATAATGATAATGTTTGATGTTGGTCACGAGGTGAGTACGAATTACCTAAATATAGATAACAATATAAATGAGAGCAAACAAGAGTATTGAGATATAACAGCGTTTAATATTAAACATATTTTGTACAAACACCAGAAGAAAAATAAAATCGTTTTATTTTTACTTACTTGTTACACATAAATCTTGTTCTTTCAATTTAGTTAGAGGTATTCCTTGCAGTTGTCGTGGTTTGTAACAATTCGACGTTTTTGTTATGTTTATTGTTTTTAACCATTTCTGAATCCATTTTAGTTTACAAACACATTCCAAAGGATTTTGAGCTAAATCTAAATAAATATTACTATTCTCATTGAATGATCGAGGTAAAGTTTGTATTTGATTTGATTTTAGTAACAGAGTTGATAGTTGAGTAAATCGTCTTAATAGTTCATAAGGTAAATGAGTAATCCCATTTGAAGAAAGATCTAATGCTTCTAAATAATCTAAACCGTTGACATTTTGTTGCAGTAAGTAATCAATTGATGTTAAACGATTTGAGGATAAATTTAGAACAAGTGTTGTTGTAGGAAATTCGGTTAGCGATAATAAAGATTGATCAGTGAGACCCTGTTGAATACATGTTACAACAGTGGACGAACATTTGCATACAGATGGACATGCCAACGATGCTGCATAGCTCGTTAAAAGACATAAAAGAAGAAGTAAAAAATTAAACATTATTATATAATAGCATCAATAACAGCAACAACATGATCTAAAAATAAATTGAAAAAAATATTTATTTATTACTTACTATTATAAGAAAAATATTCTATTATCATTCCGTTAATAAGAACATACCATAATAAGACTTTCTAAATTTTTAATAAAGGTAGACTGCTTCATGTCAGTAAGCTTTCAAACAAACGTTAAATCATTCGATTCATAAATGTGTAAAGTGAACAAAACTCCTGCTGTGAAATTAACATATTCATATATAGTATATAATGAGAAAACTGTAAGCAATAGAGTGTGTAAACAAATCGAGTTAAAGATAAATCTGCTACACTTGTTCAATCAGTTCAAGAAATGTTGACTATAATGTTTCGATTAAAAAATTTCTTTACAATCTCTAGAATACCCAAGAGCAGTACTCGTATTTTAAATATAAACTACGATCTCATCTTTTGTTCATAGTATCAGTCTGTCAAATGCACATACACAGTCATCCAAATCTATGATTACTTTTTTCTACTTTTTCCAAGAAAACAGACAGTAGAAATTGTAATTTAAGACACAAAACACACTATAGAACTGCATGGATTTTTATTCGATTGAGACAATAGCAATATAAAAATAAGTTTAATTAATTCTTAGGAAAAAGCATACTAAACACTAGTGTACAAGTTTTGCACACGCTCTCGCATTTTTGATACACTATTTTTACAAAAATTGCCTTTCTCTTCTGTTATTAGTTTGATAAAAAGGAAAAGTTAATAAGCAATTTGTTCGCGTCTCATCTATCATTTGAGCTTTTTCTCATACTAATTGAGGAACATGTGCAGTGTCTTTCTTTCTCTCTTCGTCTGCGGATACTCCTGCTGTTCAGATATGCACGTTTTAATTCTAAATGACCTGCTTTATTTCATTCATCTAACACTATACTCGAATATAACCAATTCTGTAAAAAAACACACTACTTTTTACATGGCACTAGACTATATGTATAATTTTGAACAGAGAGAAGAACGATACGACAGAAACGAAACAAAAACCATGAAGAACAATTGATGAAGAAGATGTCTAGTTCAAAGTTACCTGCCAATAACAGCTGCCAAAAATGGCCGCTGATGATAATATTTTTTTCTTTTCTTTCTCTCTTTTCGTTGAATAAAAATTCAACCAATGTCTATATATATTCGATTAGATGTATGCATTCTGTTTTCTATTTTGTATATATATGTACAGCAAATTTCTCTTCTTAGTTTAAAGCCCTGTTTCTGTGACAATGTAATATTTGAACAGACCGATCGATAATTATCTATATAATACCCAAGACCAGTCCATTTTTACATACAATACAGACATGTTTGATTTGGTCAAACTAAGGCATTCATAAATTTCTACCGATAAACACTACAATTACCGCAAAATTTCGAAATTTCACGTTTATAGCAGAGATTTAAATTTCAGAGGGTAAAATTTACAGATGCCTTGGGTCACAGTTGCCGCTTAAATCACAGTATCCATCACAGGTACCACACAGGCGTAATAAAGCATGGAAACAAACCGTATTTATTAAAAACTTTAACTTATAATCCGTAGTTAGTAAGGACCAGTCAACATTTTTAAAAGAAAGTGGAAAAATTCTCATAATTTAAAGTATCCGTCTCATGCAAGCGACATGCCTGCGTGAACTGTATGCACAGGCAACGTAAGTGAACAGAAATTGGTCTTAGGTAGAAACAAACGTTTCCTTCGTTCGTTCTTTAATTGCTATTGCAGGTGAGTTCTGACTACGAAAAGATGAATCACTTTCCTTGTGTATTTGTTAAGCATTATTGTTTTAAACAAATCAAAAAACAGTTTTTCACCTCCTCGAATAAGATAGAAAAGAGGTTGATGTTTTTCCCCGTTTCGCGTTTGTATTTTTTTCTTCTTCATTTAAAGGTGTATCTTTATTTGGTTAAGTTCCGCATCTAACGTATAGGTCTAGGCAATAGATGGTGCTAGTGACTTACTGTTCAATACTTATTGTTATTTTCCCTGCAGTCTATATTGAATGGACGTCTACGCCATTTGAGACATGATGAATAAATAAAGGAATGAGATGGTGCATGTTTGAAATTTTTTTGTTACCATACCAAGTTGAGCTAGAGCGAGAAAGTTGAAGTTAACGTTTGGAGGATGGTGGACTTTAAAGACACTATTGCGCAGTCATAACGGACTGAAGAAACACTCAAACACATTATTGTTTTTAAGACTAATTATATAGCAAGTTTTCATGTGAGCTAGAAAATTGAATTTTATAGGTGGTATAAAATGACAGGCGAGGCGTTATGTCTAAACCTTTAGATGGGATAGGCGCCGGTACTATATTTATTGTTCCTGGTGAGTTTTGTTTGGGGAATCTTTACATGTTGGTATACGGTATTAATAACAATTATTAAATGCTTTCTTTCTATTGGTTTTCCCCTTAAATCTTATAGTTCGTACCCAACGTTTGCAACATTAACAACTGAAGTTAAATACAATCTTGTTAGTGACCGTCATAAACGATTTTTTCTTTATACATGCAGTCGCGTCCATCAACAACTAAGTTTTTAAGAAATCTGTACTATCGTAGTTGACTGTTCCAATCTCGCAGAATTTGTGAGAGATTCCTGATTTCAAAACCGTTTCCGTGGGTATCCTGAGTATATCCTACTTTTGAGAAAAATCGTAATTTTTGGAAATTTTTAAAGAACTCACGCAGATTTTTCGATGCCGAAAAGTTATTTACTATTTTGTTTTGCACGGACAAAAATTATAATGGAACATCATGCTTCTTAAAAGAACTTGTATAATTTTCTCGTAATGAACGATTCAATAAAGTGTCAGAAGAAATCACTATACTCATAAAATAATTTTGATACTTTACGTACGTTAGTAGACGTTACAAAACTTTTCTCCAGAAATAATGCGGTTGATTAGGCTAAATTTACAAATATAACGCGTGACAACCCTTCTCCAGAGAAGACCCGGTCTAGATTCCGTTAAATATGACTCTTAAGAGATTAAACGCGTTCCCACATGTTCTGATTTAAAGAAATAATGCGTGCGCATATTTTCTTAACGCATGCAAACGAATTTAGCTGAAAGAGTTGCTCTTAACAGGTTTGAACTAGTGTAAATATGTAGAGCGTTCTAAAAGCTTTTAAACAATAGTACGTTCAAACCCATTATAGTAAAGGTTAGAAAATGCTTCACTTATTCTTAAAGAGAATGCGATTAAACGTCTTAATAGTTTCTTTAGTTTACCCGTTATAACACGTTTTACACGTTGAACTATTACATCTGATTGCTTTGAACGTGTTTGAACATAAAGAACAAACTTATATTTCTGAACAAGAACTTACTAGCTAACAGAAAATGGGAGGACAACGTTGACATTGTAAATAAACTCCTAGCAATAAATTATTAGTGTGCGATCTTCTCTAATAACATTTTTGAGCTTAATTCAAAGCCTAATATATTTTTCACAATGAAACGCGTTTGAGATAGTCCCAGTATGCTCAATAGCATGGACATCGTCTTTTTATGAAAAGTATCAACATCGCGAAGGTTCAATAGTGTATGGAGACCGTGCGATCGAGACATCTAAGTTCGTTCATGCTGTCATACCAACAAGATTTTCTATTCCAAGATTAAATTTAATTATAAATGATCATCACGATTCTATTTAAAGTAACTATAAAAGATCATGGAATGTAGCTCTGATACATATGTCATAAACTACAACTGTGTGGAATTTGATCATGCCTTTGCAAATAGAAAGATAAAAGTTTCGTGAATGAAAAAAGTTTTCATCTCAGCCTTATTTCCATGCCAACTTTTTCTCTTTTATAATAAGCTGTTTTGCATTTTCGGTTTGAGCGAATTTCGAATCGCTATCCTCTCTCTATCTTGAGAAGAATATATTATATACTATTTAGTTATGTCAGTATCAATTATCTAATATCGAATAATAATTTCGAAAATTATCAGATCGAAGAGATTGTCGTCGAACTCGAGATTCGTACCGCTTCTCTTTGTATCGTTTGTTACAAAAAAAACAAATATATGATTTGTAATTGTCTAATTTTCATTCGTCTTTTGTTAAATTCGAAAAAAGTAATATATTAACGGCATCGTGAATAAACTATGAGCAAATCTTCATCAGTAACAAAACACGATAAAGGTCGAAGTCCAAAACAACAAGCACAAATACAAAAAATTCAGCAGGGAAAAAATGGTATTCAGTCTCGTGGCGTACCTGGAAGCAGTGGGACAAAGTACTATTCAAATGATCCACAACCACTGTTAACACTCGGTTATCAAATTGATAACATTGGTGACCCATTAGGTACTGGGTCATACGCTCGTGTCAAGTAAGATGGATGTAGAAAATGGATTGTTATGCTGTGGATGTATAATTGCTTGAAGATAAGGCACACATGTCTGTTTCTTTTCAAAAATGGTGTGGGTGTTCGATGATTGATTTGGTTTTTTCCATAAAAACGATGAATTCTACCATTTTTTTCGTTATCTTAGAATTTATTCGATTTTGGTTCTTCCGGAGATTCTCCGTCTTTTTAATCGTTAATTGTCATGCATTTACTAGTTGCAGTTCAATTAGGCCCTACCCGAACTTGTACTAATTCAAAAGTGGAATGATGATTTGCTTATTTAGGAGGAAGTAACTTTACCAAAAATTATTATCTAATATTTTCTCACATCACCGACAGAAAAATAGAGTTCATTTAGAGTCGCGGAAAAGTGCTTCTTCATATTTAGCACACTCAATAATTCCGAAGATTTTCTATTTTTGGCAAGGGATCCTACCAAACGTTTAAGAGAAATTTTGAAATTAATATTATTTTCTCATGAAAATTATTTTTCGCCATTTTGTTTTAAAAACATTTTACAATACTCCTCGTCAAACAAAAGAAAATTTTCTGGGTTATCGAGTGTGCTGAATACAGAAAAAAACTCTTTTCTGCGACTCTAAATGGACTTTATTTTTTTCTTCATATCGATATGAATTGAAAAACCGATATTGATCTCGATTCTTTCTATTTTTTACTTCAGAAAATGTATCCGTACGAGTGATGATATGATATTTGCCGTTAAAATAATCGATAGAAAAGCGGCCGTAGCAGATTTTGTTCAAAAATTTTTACCAAGAGAACTAGATATAATACGGACATTAGACCATCCGAATATTGTTAAAGTGTGTAAAGAAACGATGGAACAAAAAATATATGTACTTTTGTTATGTATTATCTTTTTAGACCCATGATATTTATGAGTCAAGTAACCTTACCTACATTGTAATGGAATACGCACAAGGAGGAGATCTATTAGATTACATAAATGTAAGTAATTCTTCCACATTTATTTTGAAAAAAACTTTATGTTGTTGTATGAACGCATAAGATTTTTGATAGTTGGTATATTATAAATTTTCAACTAACTAACCAATTTGTATTTTATGCCAAAAATTCAGTAAGTGAACGTTCTTTACGATGGTTTAAAGCTCTTTTAAAGAGCTGTGCATAATAACTAAACCGCATCGTCAGTATACTATTGCTTTCAACAGTTATTTGAAATTGTGGTTGATTTGTAAGAATCTCTTCGAATAATTTTATGCTGGATATTATGGATGGTATCCTAGTAGCTTTTTAGTTTGTAGAAAATGGGTCGATTAAAAGAACATGTCGCAAAACGGATGTTCGGTGAATTATGTGAAGCCATTCAGTATATTCATTCACGAGACATTTGTCACAGAGATTTAAAGTGTGAGAATTTGTTATTGGACAAATATGAACGAATAAAACTAGCCGATTTTGGTTTTTCACGATTTTGTTACGATAAATATCACAAAAAAACGTTGAGTCGAACGTTTTGTGGTTCTGCCGCTTATGCAGCACCAGAAATTCTCCGTGGACAAGAATATAATCCTAAATTGTATGATATATGGAGTATGGGATGCATCCTATATATCATGATCTATGGAACAATGCCCTATGATGATAGTGATATTAAGAAAATGGTACAAGCACAACAACAAGGTATCCGATTTGATAAAGATGATAAAAATCGTTTAGGAGAATTGAATAAATATGTTGAAGTCAACGGGTTAATATCAGCCATGCTGCAAATAGATGTTACCATTCGGTTAAATATTGAATTAGTTCGACGACATTCTTGGCTAGTAAAAGTTGTAGGACAACCATATGTAGATGAAAATGCTGAGAAAAAAGAAAAATCAAATTATCAACAATCACAATCACAACAAACAAACCGAACACCCTTCAAGTAAGTAAGTATGACAAAAGAATACACAGATTCTTTCTGTATCATTCGTATTTTACTGTCAAGTCTTTGAATTGTTGTATCCCATTATCTTTTAGACTTCGTAATTATTATGAACAACAAGCTGTCGTGTAAATGTTCAAAATTAATCTTGTTGCTGTATGTGTTTGTGTATTACTGTGTTGATAGAGTTAAGTTTAGCTGTTACTTTTCTTTTTTCACAGACGATAGAGAAGGACGAAGCACCATCAACATTCATATTATTCATTTTCAACAGTATTTCGATTCGATGGTATTTTGTACGAATAATTTGATGTGCGTTTCTCTAATTACTGAACGTAGCGAAACCATTATTCGAATAACAAAATAATATTTCAATAAAAATATACGTATAAATGTACTACTACGTAGATGGGATCAACAATAGATTTAAAAGTTCTCACAGTGTCTAATTTTATAGAAACTCTTGGCTTTCTTTAATATTAAAAATATCATGGATATATTTTTCGAGTTCATAACTTTCAGAGGCAAAATATGTCAGAACGAGAGGACTTGTGGTGAACATTAACCAATTATTCAAAATTTCGAATTTAAACAAACAGTGGTGCGATTAATAGAATGTTAACGGTCATCCTGAAAATTCGATTGACCTCTAAGACTAGTATTAGTCTCGAAATTTGAATGCATAGATCTCACCAGGAAGAGTTTTTTCGTGGGCTCCACTGGATTGAATCGAACTAATTCTAATCTTAGTCTAGTTAAATTGAGTTTGGCGTACATCATATGTCTTCTACTCTACATTCTATTCTTTCTTTTTCTTGAAGAAACATCACCACTATTATTATGGCAGTGATATAATTTCTGTGCTGATGTTGTCATCATTCATCTTTCACCACTTGAATGTAAAGAAATGATGCGTGTTATAAAACACAAGGTAATTATAAACGCAGTTGAGATGGGCAATCATTTTTGAATGAATTTCATTTGCTGAGATTTCTCCAATTATCCCTTATTTACAAAATGAATGCAAGCCTCTTATTTCAAAATCAAACATTAAACTATAAAGCGTCAAATTGTTTCATTGAAAATATTCATTTTTAAAGGATTTAGTTGCAACATTGATGAAGCATTAAACATAAATGCTTTTTAAATGAATAGTGAACTAGGTCAAATTAACATGCAATTTATTCATTTATTTTTATTCATATTTTTTATTCATTTTTCAATTCACTCAATCAATGATACTTATGCTAAGCATAAACAACGTGATGTTCGTCAAAATAGATATTAACTTGTTTCGCTTATTGTAAATGTTTGAGCAATATGTCGAGTTAATTTTATTTTCCTTGAATCATAAGAGGCAAAAATAAAAGATTTTTTCTGCTGTTAATATGAATATGTGCCTACTAAGTTTGATAATCTGTTGTTCGCATTAATGTAAGTATTTTTTTCTCTGTAGAAACAGAAGGTTTAATCAAGGATGCATAATAATCTCGGTAAAAATCTGAAAACATCAAACATTCTTACTGTATTTACATGGAACAATGTGCAAACGAATAAAATGATCGAATTGAATACTGAAACTCTATCGGTTCATATGAGTACTTCTGAAAACATTTATCGAATCTGACGACAGCTTTTTTTAGAAGGACCTGTTGTAGTTGTGAATCATCTGAGACAAAAAAGATTTGACTATCTTTGCAGACGAATGACGATAATTTTTTTTGCAAATTATTCATAAGCGTTATCTAGTAACTTGAGTATGTTTGAGTATAAATTTACACTACTTTTTTACTCAGAATAATGAATAAGTTGTTTACATGACATCCAGTCTTTCTCTGATCTTCACAATGAGTGATCTAAGCATTATCCAGAAGTAACTAATATCAAATATCTCTGCTCAAGCCCGACCAACCGCAACCAGGAATTTTTCACTATTGAGTCAACTTCCATTAGGTCAGAATGCAAGACGAGAGCACACTGTAAATATCCCAGAAAGCTTTGGGCTAAAAGAGTTTTTCCAAAAATTTTAGTTTAGAAAATCACAAATTTTTAAATCCAATTTTTTCTAAATCAGAATTT
>CAJNOQ010002296.1:0-25132 GCA_905250885.1 Didymodactylos carnosus | reverse complement strand
GGAAGTATATATATGCCGATATATGTATCAACAATACAATCAAAGAAACCGAACTATACAAAATAAAATAAAATAAATTAGAATTTAAATTCTATAATAGAGAAATAATTGGGGAATAGAGGAAGAGTGGAATAGAGGAATGACAGAGGTATAAGAGAGGAATAATCGGGGAATAGAGGAATAGCGACCGACCGACCGGAATACATTTTGAAACGTTCCCTTACTAGACAATATACTAACTTCAACTGGAAGAACAGTTGGTTCTATTAAATTTTTAAGTCGCGAATTATCATGTCAAGCGCTAAGTTTAGTCTATAATGCATTTGTTTTAAGTTGTATTAATTATGCTAGTATACTCTACTGTGGAACAATAGATACAAACCTTCGCAAATTAAATTCTCTTCAATATAGTGCAGGTGTGGCCGTTTCTGGAGCTATGAGAGGTAGCTCACATGAAAAAGTATGTGCTGAAATAGGATGGGTACCATTTTTTATCAAACAAGAAAAAGAAGACGTATTTCCACCTATACCTATTAAATATGATTTTTTCGCCATGTTTATTACTATGTTACTATGTTTATTTTATAAAATTTTAAAAGGTGTAACTGATTTACATTCTCTTATTCCACCTCCAACGCAAACTACTATTATGACTCTGAGAAGCCATAATGCACAACAAGTAACAACATTAAGAAGAGGAAGTGAATATCTACAACAGACTTTTATTCCATCGTCTTCTAAACTGTGGAATGGCTTATCAAATGTAATAAAAGAATCAAAAAATTATGCCACTTTCAAATGTAAAACGAAACAGCCCTACTTCACTAAATTAGAATTGCCTTCTGTTATTGATAGAATGACAGAAAGCGACTTTTTGCGATGTAGAGTAGGTTTTAGTCAACTGAATCAGGACTTGTTGTAGCGGAATTTAGTAACAGATGCGAGTTGTGCATGTAGATCTAATAGTGAAACAGTAGAACACTTTTCCGCAATATGTCCTCTATACAATACACAACGTGCGCTATTGATAAATGTTTTTCAAGAAGTTTTTGATACCAAAAGTATAAATTTCAATCACTTTTTACTGCGTGATAAATCTGTGTTGAAATTAGATAAAGACAAAATAAAAATAATTTTTAACTTCGTTATATATTATATTAAAACTACAAATCGTTTTCGCCCGTTATATATCGTACCTTCTACACCACCAAACTGAATACGAGACTCCTACAGACGTAACCCCTTTTTGCACAAGAACTTAGTGTTCTCAATGTATCAAACTATGTACATACCTTCATGTTTTCAACTTGTATCCATTTCATATTTGTATTATCCTATGTAAGATATAATTTATGTTTCTTTTATTGTTCAATTCTATTCTATACACTCTCTTCACTGTCTCTATTTTTATTTTTATTTTTTTCTTCTCTGTTTTCTCTCCATCTACGATTCTGTGTGAGTGTATGTTTTTATTGTATGTGAGCGTATGTTTTAGTATGTATTTGTGATAACCAACTTTTCTTTTCGACTGTTCTCAACATGTGATGTAATGGGTCCGCCCGCTTTGTTGAATCAAATAAACTATGTTTAGATCAAAAAGTAGGTTTATTACGAAACCTAAAAGGGTATAGAGAAGTGCAACCATTTTGAAACCGTTTTACGTTTCGTATGAATCCCTTTTGGGTTTCGTACTTCGACTACGAAGTCTTTATGTTCGACCAGAACCATAAGGTGTTTATCGCTTGTTTTATTAATTTCTCCATTGTATGTAAAAAGTGTTGAAAGAATAAAATGGTGAATCAAAACAACGCTGCACTGACTTTTCCTCTTTTTGCACATGGCGAAAGGGAAAAAGAGAATATCTATCGAGATATACGTCGTGCGTGTGCGAGAAGAGATATTTCCATTTTTGCTAAATGCCTTATATAAAACTTCCACCTAGTAATACTATTTCTCTTTCACATTGTATGAAAGAGAAAAGAAAAAATGAGTTTTTATTCAGTATTCACGAGTATAAAACAGAGCAAAAATATTTATCTTTCAGTTTTTTTTCGTTTTTTTGAAAAGAAACGCGTTCTGTGTATAGTGAACCATAATAACAATCATGAATTTTGTTGATCTTGGTCAAGGTTATGCAAAAGATGCGTTCAACGTTTATTTCATGGGACAAAAAATACCCGATTCCACTCAACACTCATTTGTCGCATTAACCGATGGCTATGGAAAAGATGCGTTTAATGTGTATTTTCGTGGCCAAAAGGTGGCTGATGCTACTCAACATTCATTTTCCTGTTTAGGACAAGGTTATGGAAAAGATGCGTTCAACGTTTATTTCATGGGACAAAAAATACCCGATGCCACACAACATAGTTTTCAGTTGATGGGAAATGGTTACGCAAAGGATGCTTTTAATGCATATTACTACGGGAAAAAAGTGGGTGGCGCGAATACATGCAATTTTCATGGGCCCCCACCACCCGATTGTTTTCCACCACATGATCCATTTTACCATGGACAGTGAAAAATGGAAGAACAATAAAGTAGTTTTGGAATTTGAAATATTGTTGTTTTTGTAAAAGCATTACAGCTAGACTTGTAGTTAGATTTCAACACTCTGTAATGTCCAAAAAATGTTTTACCCTAAACTTTTTCTCTATTTTTTCAAAACGAATAACACTGAATCAAGCTTAAGACTCAACAAACGGTTACTAAGAGGTAGTGCACCATAGAAACGTACTTTTGCAGCATAGCGTGCTCAATGAACTTTCACAAAATTTTCCCAAATTTTCAAAACAGATAGAGAAATGTGTTCTGAAAATTTTTGTCTCTTGACATTTTTTTCCAACGTCCTTTCCCTCGACGCTAGAGCGCTTGCAACAAGGTAGCGGGGTATACAACCTATGCTCCTATCTAACCATCCAGTGACGCAAAACTGACTAAGACGAACTGAATCACAACAGACTGCATGTAATACATGTGTATACCAGAAATTCAATATCGTCTGATATTTCTGATAGATCGGGTTGAAAGTTATACTCGAGCTTGTTGACGGCACAGCCTATCGAATAAAGCCCTCAGATGACTTAAGGGGGACTCCCATTTAGATTTTTATCCACCGTTCCCAGTTAGTAGAGAATGCTGCGAAGTATATGTCCTGAGGTTTTCTCGTCTTACTGACATTATTTGGCTGAGAAAAAAATTAATTATTTTAAAAAATATTGTGGAGTTTTTGAACAAGGGACTATTATTAACGGGTTGAAACTTATGCTCGAGCTTGTTGATACCAGAGTCTATTGAGAAAAGCCCTCAGATTGACTTAAGGCTCTTTTTGACGATGAAAAATAAAAATTCCCAGGTACATCGAATCTGCTTTCTTTGGAGGTTGAAAATTCGATATCTCTTGAACGAAGGCCAGTGGGCGCGAAATATTTTGAGATTTTCACGACGGACATGATAGGCTGACTGCTTCTGCTGATGGAGACGGCTATTGATTGGAGAGAGTTTTGGGTGTTGACGGCGATGATTTTAAAAAAGGGAGAAAATTGAAGTTGTTCTTGACATTTTTGGCGGTGTGGAGGATAAGTCGAAAAGAATCGAAAATGTCATGTTACCAAGTATAGCACACAAATATAATTTCGCATCCATGGAAGCTCATTCTTCCATCATTTCTGACGGAAAATCCTTATAACAGTCACACAACTGCATCGGTGATATACACTTTGTATCATTTCTATGTAATTAATTCGTTGTTCACATCAACGGCACTATTGTTTATGCATAAAGCCTTTCATTAGTTGATCCTAGATAGCCGGTGATACTATTGCTGGTGTGTTCAGTCGATAAATAAATCTGTTCATTCTAATGTTCTCTTCCCTTGCATTCAAACACTTGCGACACGAATTATTACTTTAGATTTCTCCAGCGATAGTAATATGATCGATCAAATTTAAGACCACCAAATTTAATTTCGCGATAAACGCTTTTTCGAGTAATCTATTTTCATAAGTTAATTACCAGATGTATCTGTTTTTACATGTTCCGAAAACAATTTCCGAAGTTTCGACCCTTACTTACGCATTCACAACTATCGTTTTGGACTCCTGTTTTCTACGAAAAGGCATGTCTTTTTCATTCATTATTAACAGTTCTTTTTCTGCTGCAAAGACAGGCCAACATAAGCGCTCGTTTAATTAATAACCAAACTACTGAAGGCCAGTCTCGGCTGTATGTCAAGTCATGTGAACAACACATTTGATTTTCCTTGATGCTGAATCAAGGAAATTTTGAAGAAGACTTAAAAGACGCCATATACTGTTGATCAAGCCGAAAAAGTGATCCAGCAGAACACTGAGGCTTTGAGGTTTTCAGAAATTTTATGGAAGATCTTGAACCAATGCCCAGCAGAGATTCACTTTTTTCCGTCCTCGATTATGATTTTTGAGTTGTCCTGAGCATTCCCTGAAAGTTTGCTTGAGTCGGTATGAGATTTGACCGAGACATAAGGATTTAAATGTTTGCTGGTAACAGACGAAAAACCGTTTTTTCTCAAAAATCCCTCTGACGAAGTTATTTTCATTTCTACACAAAACCAAATGTTGCCATTGTGCTCAGCGTAGTCGATTACCTATATTCCATGGCATTTCTAGATTCTCAGAGATGTCTGTTCGGAGATAGACACGGGCTTGGGAAAAGCAAGCCCTGTCCAAATGACGATAGCTGGAGAGCTAGGACTTGCCTAATTTTGTAGAGTAACGTCCGAACTGCCTATGCATGCAAAAAAATTGCTAACGTTGTATGTTAGTTTTCTGAGAACGGAGTTGGTTTTTCAAAGATCTATCCTGAAAATCTCTAGAGACCCACTTGAAAATTTCGATTTTCACATGAGACTACGTGCCCGAGTGTTGACTACATAACGGTTAAAACCCGACCTCGATAGCTGTTGGCGTTCTCGAGTTATCCAGCTAGCAATCACTCGCCTTCTTTTGTGAAATGGATAGTAGTCAATACACAGAGAAACATTTCATTTCTTTCTTTGGGCTGAAAAGAGCTTCACTTACACTTTTGACTTTACTTACTATGTTTTTTCTCGTCGAAAACCATAAGAATTAGTTAAGTTTTTCATTCAAGCGGTACAACACCAGCGCAACCCGTTCATATTTGGAAGATCTGAGTAAGTTCAAGCCAGTGTGTTTTCTTTGTCTGTTAATTTTATTGTTGAAACGCAGGTTAGACAAATGACAAATAAAACGCACGCACGTTACTTTCATCAACCACTGCTCCTCATAATAGATGATTGTCATTCAATAATTTGGTGTAGTATTTGATAGTTGCCTGAGGATATTTCTTGTGAACCCTATTGGCCGGCATGAAATTAACTCGAGAATTCTGGCGAACAGCAAGAAACAACTCATTATCGTTGTATGCTTTTCCGACGATCTCTTGTTTTCCGTCGCTTTCGTCGCTGGATTCATCTTCATCGCTAAAATGGAGATGATGATCTGTCGTGGAATCAGGAGTATCGTATTGTTGAACTAAACGTTTTTCATAACCGGTTATCAAACGTGGACAGTTCAGATTTGCCATTGGCTCCTGTTAAAAAAGCTGAAAAGAAAGCATCGTTACTTTAAATTTATCATCTCTTACCCATGTATTTTCAGCGTCAGAATATCCTTTCCATTTTAGTAAATATTCTATTTTGCCATTTCGTCGAATTCTGCGATCGATAATTTTTTCCACAGTGTACTCTGCTTCTTTTGTATCATCACTGCCTACTATAGCTAGTTTAAATCACTCAGCATCTATTAACAGTTGAAACTTACCTCGTTTAGAGGGGATTTTCAAGGGTTTTTTGTCTATTTGATGACTGTTTATAGTCCTTGCTAATCTTTTTGATGCATTGATTGGTTTTCTTCGTCTATATGTATTAATACTCGTCGCCATGCTGTTTCGGTTGAGCTGAAACATTACGGCACATAATTATGATGTTAAAAGTTATGAAAAATATGAGATATATGAGTTATTAAAGAAAATAAATGAGAGGTATGAGATACATAAAATAGACTATCATAAAATGAGTAAAAAGTAAAATTTGTGGAGCTGGGTGTTTAAGGTGCTCAAATGAAAAAAAAAACTGAAAAAGTCTGAATTACTACAATACACTGCTATACGTTACACTATAATACAGGTTTACCAGATCAAATCATATATTTTATTCACTTTAACTTTTCGTTCATTTATTTTAATTCTCGCATTTAAATGCTAATTCTTTTTTAACTTCTTTTTTAACCTCTGTTGAATTTTCTTACTAAGGTATCGAATAAATTCATGCTCCTTCCTTACAATTGCAGAAACGAAGAAGTATTCAAATGAATGAATTGTCGAAATGAATGAAATAGACAAACTTCATCTAAACTAGTTTTATATAGTGTCAAATACACCTTTGATTTGTCTTACACTCTTACTCTATCTTTTTATATCGGTATTCCGATATACTGTGGCTGACGGTGAAGAAGCTACCTCATCATATCGTCATTCGCCAAGGATGTAGAATATCTTAAATATGAATATTCTAACAGCTCTCCGCTCAGTACTTGTCAAATGATTTTAAATTGATGCTGATTTTTAATGCACGTGAGTTTTTTCCGTTCTCTACAATTCTTATCTCTTACTATTGTGCTGTGACATTTTCATCACTTTCACACACATTGTGCAATTACATAGTTAGTACTTATGTAATTTCATCACAGTTTGAAAGTTTCATACAGTCAGGATTGATATTGAAGATTCATCAACCAAACAATCAGAAATAGTTTCAAAATCTTTTGACAGTGATGAGAATGGCCAAGTGACATAGACAATATGGAAAAAAGTTGATTTCCAAGATATTGTCGGCGGTATCGGATATCTTTCTGATGTATTAGATAATCAATGGGCACTTTTCTCACCAATCAACAAAGATCATTCATTTCAACAATTTAGAGAAAACAATGATAAGAGTTCAACCTTGATCCAGATTAATTTTGCTGAAAATTTTACTCTCGTTGTGCAGCGAGAAATTCAATCAAAGCAGTAGTACAAAAAGCAAGCAACTCTCTTCACAGTATCACGTACAGTTGATGACAAACAACGAAACACGGGCATAATATTTGATTATACTGTGCATGACACCGCAACTGTACTGTGTGCGGCAAATGACAATTGAATAAGTTAAATGATTGTTTAAAGGCGTGAAAACAATAACATATGTGAGTGACGGTGAATCAGCATACTTTAAAAATAAATCAAACATGTTCAACTTAACATAGCATCACCAAAATTTTGTAAATGTGTGTAAAAGAAAATGACTAACTTTTGATGATAACAAATTAAAGCATCATTGTACTATTCTATGAAATTGCTTTTTGATACTCTTCCATATTTATCTTGGCTTAGAATTTCCATCAAATTAGTTTTAATCTTTTGCATTAACTGTTGTTCCACTTTATCAACAAAATAATTCCAAATCATACATTTTCCACTATAAACATCACAAACAAGATGTGATATAAAACCTTTAGGATTATCATTTGTACTTAACAGACACTTCGCCGTTCGATCGAGTATCTTGTCAACGACCGGTCACGAGTGAAAAATTGACATATATATTTTATTTCATTTTGTCAAAATTTGCTCGGAAGGTGAACATAAAAAATCGAAAAATTGTCGAAATTTCGATCGAGTATCTTGTCAACGACCGGTCACGAGTGAAAAATTGACATATACATTTTATTTCATTTTGTCAAAATTTGCTCGGAAGGTGAACATAAAAAATCGAAAAATTGTCGAAATTTTTCATTTCTCTACAAAATTTCAAAGCCACATCATCTGACGCAGGTTTTGTCGCTGATTCCAAATATCACCTTATTTTTGTTTTAAGTGAAGTTTTGATGACTAAAGTCTCAAAAAACTGACAACTCGCGGTTGATCGGCCGTCTTGTTTTCAAGTTTTGGAACTTTTCCGCCATTTTTAAGACAAAGTTTTTGCGCTCAGTTTGTGGAAAATTGAATTCTCTATCGCATGTGACCTTCGAATTGTTAGGGAAATTCTGTTTGGAGGGTCGACAGTGGCATTTTCTCGAAAATTTTGACCCTTCGAAATCCCAATTCGCCAATTGATGTGGGTTTTAAATAGTCACTTCCTACTTCAGAAAAATAAGGAACTATGTGATTTTGTTTACTTTTATCAGGCTTTCGAAGGCGATGTTGCTCGAACAGAACGGATAAAAAATGGCAGGGTTGTAGTCAAAATATCAGAGATGGCTACTTTTCCCAATCGACGATGATGCTCATTTTGTAATTGCAAATGAGCAGCCAGAATAAGTCAGAAAGTTTCTTTTTATTTTCCATAACCTCAGCTTTGATAATAGAATCCGAATATGAAATAAAACGTATATATCAATTTTTCAAGTGCAAACTGCTCTCTTTTGTTAATTGTTTACACTGAGTATAAAACTTTAAAATAATTTTATTAATGTCAAATAGTGAAAAATTTAATGCTTCACAAAATAGTTTACTTGAAGTTAATTTATTTAAATTGCTAGGTTTTAATACATAATTATGTATTAAAGTCATGTATGTCATTTCTAATGAAACAAATAAACAAAAGTCAGATTTACTGGAATCTATACTAATTTCAGGGACTATTAAATATGGGAACTGCTTAGTTTAGTAGCATTTAGTATTTTTTTCAGATAACTGTACAATATGGGAAGAAACAGGGGGTCAGTATCTATCAAAGGCAACATTTTATCGTGATCTCCAAAGAAAATTAATCGGCATCCGTGTTCCTTTGGCAGCACAATGTGCGGAAAACTTAGCCTTCCACAAAAATATTAGTAAAACAAAGAAAAAACTAATTCGTTTGAACAAAAGGACGTTTATCTTGAAAGAAAATGGTATTTTTTCGAACAAGAGTAAGTAACATCGGGTTTTGATCTTAGACAGATGCATGTTTATTCTAGATAATCGATCAGTAGCCGATCATCAGTCAAGTTATACTGAAAACGAAGACAAGATGGATGCCGATGAACAACGTGCTGATATAAGTGATCAGTTGGAGTATGTAAACAAGTAAACTGAGCTTTTCCAACTTCTTGTAGCCCTGTTCCTAATTTATTTAGATCGCAAGTTGGTGATAGTCAATCCTTTAATGAAAAATATTCGCAATTTCACATTGCAAACATTTTAGTCATGTTCAAACAAAAATACGGTGTTAGTCGAAAAGGAATGGATTCATTACTGACAATTTTACAACTGCTCGGTTTTCGTAATATTACAAAGAAATATACAACACTGTTGAGAATATTAGAACCAAAATCCGAAACATCGTTCAAAATACGCTGTATCCGTAGCACGTTTTGTCCCACATGTGGGTGTCTCTCTAGAACAAAAGGATGTACAAACTCAGACTGTGATGAACTTGGACAATTTCAGAATAAAATCACTCATACGTTGGTCGAGTATAATATTTATCAGCAACTACAAATGATTCTCCAACGATCGAAAAAACTTCGCTTTCGATCTGCCACTCATCCTTCTGCTGTCATTCATGATTACTCAGACGGACAACATTATCAGTCAGTCTTAAAACAGGAGATGATTAAATTCATTACTCTTCCGTTAAACGCCGATGGAATTGAAATTCAGCAGTGTAACAGTGTATCTATATGGGTTATTACATTTGTTATAAATAAAATAGCAGGCATTTGTAAGTTGAAAGAAATCGGATTTTGTCCCCCATGTCTACCCTGTGGCATCTTGCAATCTTTTCTCACCAATGTCTGTCCAGGATGACCGTGAAGGAACTTGTCTGTATTTTTTCGTTTTGAAAGGTTAAGTACTTTTGTATCTTCTTCTTGTGAAGTTATAAAAACTTGTCTCGTGTCCAATAAACTTCTTGAAAATGTATACCTTAGCATTTTGACTTTAACAAGCATTTTCATGTGTACAAAACCAAACTATTACTATACAGTTGAAAAGATCTTTTTTTGTCAAGATTATTCTATTTTCTCCCATCAATAAGAAATTAAAGTCATTAGAATGATCCCACTACTGCGAGAAAAATGATGTATAGCAAAAGATGTATTGCATTTTCTAGAAGTTTACTGAAAAAGCTTTTATAATTTTATAAAAATAAGATAGAAAACTTCTTAACTTTCTAAATATAAAAATACAGACAAATTCCTCCACGGTCATCTTGGGCAGACATTGGTGAGAAAAGACTGCAGAATGCCGCAGGATAGACATAGGGAAAAAATCCTTTTTTTTTCAACTGACAAAACCCTGCCAGATCTAGCAGGAAAAATACCTGCTGACTGTCCCGTAATAATTTTTCCTGGATGACACCGTTGTTGTTCTCCAGGATAAAATCCTATAAGCCTTCTAGGGTCACCGTAGTGATATAACCTTTGTGATGCAAGCGATAATAGATAGGAAAACGATCCGCAGGGTATGTAAAATGGAGAACCTGCGAGATATACCCAAGGAATGCAGGCAAAAGCTCCTACATGGTGTGCCTAGAAAAGAAGCCTCCAAGATCCTGCAGAAAAGAAACTTAAAAAGTGAGGCTATTAAAGCATCCTGCACAATTATACTCTCCAGCTTGCAGGAAAATTTTCGACAAGGTAACGTGATGTAAAAGTCTGCACTACATATCCAATATTCACAGGATTTTTTCAGTGAGATACTGGAAAATAATACGTAAAAAGTTTTTCCCTTCTTTTTTATTTGCTTCATATCTCAGTCTAGAAACATCGAACACATTCACTTCTTTTTCCTTAGAAAGACCAGACTCTAGCCTACAAAACTATATAAGAACAGTGGGACCAATCAGTTGAAAAGAAAATGATATTCTTTTTACAAGACAGGCCGTCGGTAACCCACTTGTAAAAATCACGTTTTAAAAACGAAGACTGCATATCGTGTTTGATTAAGTAATAATACTTCATTATGAAACGAGTGTATACTCCAGAAGAAACATGGAATCCGTATATACAATGGCCAATAATTACTACAATTGAACAAGAAGAGTAGCCACACAATAGACTCCTACGATCTAACAATATCTGAGCAACAATATCAGCATCTGAAGGGAAAAAAGAAGACGCAAAATATTATTAAAATATAGAAAACCACCGCTCAAAACATGATCGATCTATCAGTAACCACAATCTACCAACCGACTACAATTCAACAACGACAATGGGATGATGAGTATAGAGCAAGACTACATAACGGGACTCGAGGAGACTATAAAAATATTACGAAAGAAAGGATTTAAAGGAGGCTTTGCTTTCTTTATCTTGTCGCAATCTCTCGTTGAATTATCAGCTGCTCTGTAGCGCACTACATGATTTTTTCATGATATGTATATCTTTTCTCTCCTATCACATCATCATCTCGTCCGAAGTAGGAGTACTGTGGTACTCCAAAACGTCGCGAAATAACAATAAATTATAGGAGCACACATAAGGATTCAAAATTTATTCCTAAGAAAAATCTGTGAAAAATATAATGTCTCGTGAGATCTAAAAACCTCACAGATTTTTAGCTCATTGATCAGTTGCTGAATCAGGTCCATTCAGTTTAAAAATTTAAACGATCTTATGAAAAGTTTCAAGTATTTTACAATCTTTTATATTCATTAGTCAGTTTATATCGAAATTTCTTTATAATCGACTCGAGTTTATAGTCCACTTTCTATACGTTGTAAAACATTCACAGTTCGCAGTGTAACTGAATTTGTTAGTAGGTCTGGTCTGAATGAAATTTTTCCAAGAGAAATTTATATAGAATCATATTCTATAGGAGCCTCTCAGTGACAGCCTTAGCTGACTGCACAAAAAACACGACTCAAAATCATGCATCTTTTTTTGACGATATTCATAAAAATTCTGTTTTCTGATGAACGATAATAGATGTGGCCGAGATTTTGCTCGGATAGGTATTTCGAAAGGAGCTCTATCAAGCCACTAGGACGAAATTCTTATATATCATCATATGCTGATCGCTTCTCGTATATTAAAGACGTGGAAAAATACACGGTCAATTTAAAATGAAAAAGTCTTCCAGTTAGCCGAACATACTTCATGATGTTGGCTCGTAATTTTAAATATACTTGTTTATAATGATTACAAACACGGTCGTCTTATGGAAAATTATCGATTTGTTGAGCTACTTGGAATGGTGTTATAGGATAATTCGGCCCAACACTATTTTTTGCTTTTCGATAGATTTAATTATTATTGCAATAATTTACTCATTATGACAATGTCCCACAGTATACTTCTTTTGTCCTAGGTTTTAAACTATGTGGAGATCGAGTCGTTTGACGAGGATTTGAATGAATACCCATATATTTTATTTATTTATATTTTATTGTTCATCCTTTTCTACTTTACCTTGAGAAACGCCTTACCAAACCCAGACATGGGTAATTTATAAAACATTATATGCGAGGAAACAAAGTATATTGAAATATTTTTGAAAGACTTAAAATTTTCGATAATAAACATCTTAGTTGTTCGGCCGCTCGTCAAATGTGAGTTCAACATTAGACAGTGGTGACAGAAATTTCAATTTCGAGTTTTATTTTGTTGTAAGCTTTATTTAATAAGAAGGCAAGAAGAAAAAGAATTACGTTAAAAATAAATATAAGACCAGCACAAAAAGAAAGAGGAAAAACCCATGACATCATTTTGTCTGTTCATGACGAAACAAGTTGCTAACGTACAATAATATTAAAGATAAACACACTCACATACACATTAGGTCTGACTAATAACAGATACAGAAAGACGAAAATCAAATAAATAAATATCATTAACAAAAGGAAGAAGAATAAAATAAAATAAAAAAAGATACAAAGTAACTTATAAATAAGTGTACAAGAAAAAGGAGAGAGTGGTGAACATTCTTTTGACTGAAAAACGCGCAGAGTTTTTGATGTAAGTGGTAACTAGAAGATGTAGTTTACAAACTTTAGAGTTATCTAGATTCTCAAATTGCTTCATAAAGAGTAAATTCGCAAGTGTAAAGGAGCGGGTAGGAGCTAGAGAAGGCCAGGCAGAAAGAAGTATTGAGTTTTATTTTCGGAACATACGGCCGGTCTCGTCGATTTACATGATTCATAAAAATCTCTTAGTCATTTCTTGGGAACTACGTCTAATCGGCCGTCTGATCATGCCATATCTGAAGTTATATCTTCCAAGCAAAAGTAATCACTGAATAGGCATCATCTTCGAGTTTATCTCATCTTTTTTCACTATAAAAACAGATGTGCAGCATCAAAATCGTGTTTTAAACTTTTATTAAAGAACCGTGTTTATTATTGAAAGAAATATACTGCAACAACGTGAAGAATAAGAGAATTCGACACCATTATAATCGGTTGCGTCGGCATCGATTGCAGGCCATCAGATGGCAGCGATAACAACGAAACAGGTATTGTGGCAGATAGTGGCCGCACTCCTCGCATCTACCTCCTCCTCGTGTGTATGCCCAGCCTTCCGTGTGTCGGCACTCATGATTGGCACGCAGCTGATTAGCCATGCGTTCTACACGCAAATCCAGTCGTTCAGCAGCTTGTGGTACTTGATGTGGAACCCTGTCAATCAAAAGAATTGTTAGTAAATTGCAGAAGTCTCAGATCAGATCAGACTGTGATAATGAACGTTTAGGACGATATATTTTCGAAATTTTTTTGGCATTGTAACCTATTGATTGGGAATTTCAATGTCCTACTACAGTAATCATCAAGTCGCCAACCATGAAAAATACGTTTAGAAAATGACTTTATCGGAATTGCTACAGTTTAAAAAAATTGAACGAATTAAAGCGTAGCAGCCGTTACTAGTCTCGAAAAATGTTTTTTATACTCCTTTTGTCTGAAAACCCAGCACGTTGTAAGTGGATAGCACATAAACCATCTATGCACTGTGATAGTTAGCCACTCTCGTGCCGCAGAACGGCAAAATCTTCGAAAGTTCATAATTTTAATTGAATTAGAAGTGCATAGATATTTCTTTTTTCATACACCTGGGATCTGAGAATTTCTGAGAGCTCATACTTAGTTTTGTGAGATATAAGTGCTAGTTTGTATCTTTTAACAGCCGCTACGTAGTCTAATTTGACACATTCCGATAAACTAGCGACATACAATGTGTCGGTGACCCGATGAGAACTTCAATTCTTTTGAAACGTGAAAAGTACTTAGACAATAATAATCAGTCCTTTATAAAACTAAGTTGTTGAGTCGCTGCTGTCGGTGTGTGTTTTAATCAAATTCTCTATACATTAGCTTAATAGCAAGACTGGGTGATTTGCGAATAGTTTCGCAAATATTCCAGTTGAAAAATCGTCAGAGACTAAAGACGAAGATTTTCTCTCTACAACGTTTGATGGAAAATCTCCAGTATCTTTTTCTCGCATATCCTTTTGGTAAATACCTGGCAGTACGAATGCGGGCTTCTACGAGCAGACGCTCCTCGTCCCACTGAGGACACGTGCAATTCTTCCAAGGTACCGAGCACACGTAACAAAATTCGGCGCGACATCGACACGTCATGTGGTAGCAGCCTTGAGACAGTTCGATCATTGTTCGACACCGATAGCAGCGGGTCCAGCCAGCCTCCCGAGCTTGAACAAGAACAGCCTGCGTGTCTGCGTCTTCTGGACAATCACGATTACCATGACTGGTCGCTTTGCAAATCGAACATGTGGTGGCTCCGCAGCCCGGCCTTATGTATAAATAAAAACACGAATGATATAGATAATATGTTCATTCAATTCTCGGAGTTACGAGTCGGAATCTTAGATTTTCGTTTAAATACAGATTTTAAAAGTGACACCTGTTTGGGACTAAGCATGCACTGGTCATAATCGATTGAAATTGTGTGCTTTTTGCGCAAAAGTTTTCTCATCAAGAACTGGTTCTCTAAAATTTTTCTAGCAACCAGGTTTTGTGGAGCAAACATTTGTCTACAAGATGCGCTATGAGAGCTTTCTTTGTCTTGATCCGGTACTTATTATTTCTTAAAAGTTTCATCGTCGAGTATAACCGATTTAGGGCTCTTCATCGAGAAGCAGTTGCGACAGAAATGGAAACATGAAGGCTTTCGCTCTATAGCTCGTCTTGTAGAAAAATGTTTGCTCTGCAAAACCCAGTTGTTAGTAAAATTCTAATGGGGAACGTTTTATACAACCTTGACATTCAAAGAGATAATTCCTTAGAATCACCTCCTCTAAAGGAAAAACGTTTTGAGCATTTCTTGATGCTCTAAGAGTAGATAAAGCAATGGTCACTTGATTTTTGCTTGGAGCAAGATAAATGCTGAAATAACCGTCTTCTTTACAAGACTCTTTTCCAGTTCAGTTTTTGTTGCTAATCAAAAATGCTATCCGTTGACTTTGAGCACAAAACTATTCTTCCAAAGAACAATAGAAAAACAGAATACTTTTGCTTTTCTATACACTCACTTATTAATACACTCAAAGTTCTGGTTATATAATCGTTTCCAGAAATCTCTTGAATTCCCTACTGACTTTGTCGGTTCAATGTCTTAATTTACGAATGGAACACGTCAGTGAGTTTTTCAGATTCAGTTCCTCTATTTCAAAGAGAGCATGCAAGCTATGCTTCCGATGTTTTCGTAAATGTATTACAATTAGCCATTTAGTGTGAAAAGTTTGAAACAAAATCATCGTTGAGTTGGGAATAAAAGCTCTTCTATAATCTACATCAATCGCCTTCAGTTTCGCTCACTATAAGAAAAAATTCTCTAATTGCCAGTTTGCCCTTCGAGAGAGTTACCACTAATCTCAGTTTCTGCCAGATTTTAAGCAGATATTATTCTATTTGTTAGATGATGTTCACTCTAACATTTAGAGAGAAATCATTCTTATTCGTAGTGCGCGTGTTTTTGCTGAACATTAGTGAAAATCTTTGCTAATGTTTAGAATGAATCGTATTCTACTGAAATTTAGAAACATTTTGTCTTATTTAGTTAGAAATATTTTATCGTTTCCTAGAGGAATGTGTTGCTCGACTTTAACTGTCATTTTTTGTTTGGTATGGAAGAATTCTTAATAAGATAATGTCGTACATTTATATATATGTATGATACGATGCATTGATATTGATGAAGCAAAATAACGAATATCTTCAAATTTCTACCATTAAAAAAGGGTTAATTAATCTAACATATTTTTGGTAGCAGTTTGAGTTTATTCTGTCATGTATTCAAAACTGCTCTTTCTCTTAATTCGCTAGTGAAAAATCGCTACTTCTTTTCTACAGTGCGAATATTGTAGTACAGTAAAAGTCTAGTACCGTTTCTATACATACTTTGGACAAGTGCCGATACCGTGGGCGATTTGCGCAGGTGGAATAAAAGTAGAGCAGCTAGGCTGTGAACAATAGAGACGATTGGTCGTTGAATACTCGAGGCGTTTCGCATTGAAACTCGCTGTCTCTCTGGGCGTAAACCGTGCTAAGGTGATAGGAATCTCCTGCCGACAGCAGCGTGGTGGCATGAGACTTTCATCCTGCATTGCTGCCATGAACAACTCTTTGAGACATTCCACATTGTATGCATGACCACATGGAGTACGAGGATCGTTTTTGGTCACCCATTCTAGACATACGGCACATTTCACTCTAGTGATACAGTATAAAGTAGAGTTTAAAGATAAAGCTTCGAAAAACAATGACTCACGGTTTCGATTTGACAAGATTGGGCGCTGTTGTTTGAACGGTGGAGACACCGGTAGTAGCAGCCATAACAGTAGTTGCGTGGCTGAATCCTTCTAGTAACAAGTCGCGGTAGCTCTAAGCTTTTGGTGTCGCATTCTACCTTGATTTGATAACTTTTATAATAAGAATTGAACATACCTGTCTCCTCCTTTTCGTTGTCACTGTCGTCGTCGAAATCGTCGAGTAGCATCGCCATCCTCCGGATATCTTCTGAGACTTCATTAATCGTTATTCCAGCGAGTCTTGCGGCTAAGGCTCGATCCTCTTCCGCCTGCCTTTCCTGCAGGCTGAGCTCACGGATGAGACGAAGGTCGGTACGCCAGGCATCGTCAAAACTCCTTGTTATTCGTAGATCGGGATCTAGCTCTTGAGGATCGATCGCGCGTGCCATTTTGATTGTCTTTTAATTGCAAGAGTACGCTGTTCAAATAATTTTTCGTATATCAGTCAATGATATACACAAACGAGTGATGGTTTCTAAACGATTTTAGAGTCGAACCTGGCGCTACGATCTATGGAAATGGATAACTGATCGTAATAATACCATACTTAGTACGCTGCATCTAATGTCCGACAGCTTCAGTCAGAATCCCACTCCAACAGAAAAGGAACCGGAACAAAAACGTCTCAAGGCGCTGAAAGGATGCATTCGTTTTGAAAAGCCTCAGGTCACACATAGCTGAAACCTTCGATTTTCATCCTTCCATAAAGAAGACCTGAATCGATAACCTAACATCCATGAGAATAAGCAAATGTTAAAGTGATCATCTTTCAAAAATATAGAGTTGCCGTTTCGCAATAAACTCATCAAAAACAACGGATTCAAACAGAGAAAAAATTACATCAGCAAGGCTCCACAAAATGCAGATTTTTTATTTCATCGTCACTGTGCGTATACAGCTATCTCACAGATCCTGTAATAGGTTGAGAGATTTATCTCTGGTTTGATTGATCCCTGAGCGGTGGTGACCTATTTTTAAAAGAGGATCAGTGAAATATTCTGGGATTCCCATAAGCTTTAAATGATTCAGTTCATTCAGATCTTTTCTTTCGAATGACAACAATCGTAGGTTTAGTTTTTTACCGAATGTGTCTTAAATTTCAAATCGACTATAGTTATTGTTTCTCTTACACTATTTTATACACAGAACAACTTGAACATGTTACGGACTCGCGACTACCCTTTAGCCCCATCCAAAAAGAAACTAGGAAAAGTCAAATGCAAAAAGGTGGTTTTGTGCCTTGTTTCTCTAACCGTACATATCTGTTGAGAATAAACGAATCAGATTGTTGAAAGTGTTAATAAACTAAAAAGAACGAATGCTGCATCAGACAAAATGAATAACTCCGATCCTTACCGTTGGCGAGCAATACATGTGCAAGTGAGCAGTTAACAGAAATTTTGAAAGAAACGGTAACGTCTCGACATTTTTTCGATCCCCTGCAGAAGCACATATCAGATAGCATGTTTACGGCAATGTACGAGGACGAAAACGTCTGTATATAACGGCGTTTTGTGTGTCTGTTTGCTGACTTCACTGACTATAAAAACGTGCTTCCACTTTTTCTCTCATTTCTGTTTGTTTTTGTTTTTTTCTGTATGATTTCAGTTTCTCTGGCAGAGAGTATGAGAGTGATATACATATTTACATTTAGTCTTAAAGTAAAGGAGTTCAGGATACTTACTTAAACAAATAACCTTCCCCTTATAACCAACAAACATTCCATTGAAGCTAAAATGCTGCAAGTAGTCTTGTAATGATAATGTGCATTTTCTCAACGTGAAGAGAACTTTTTTCTGTTCTTGTAAGTTGTCGCCTCTTGTAGTTAAATAACAGAACAGAAAAAATTCATTCGGACACCATGTGCAGTGGAAAAAAACAGCAGCACATTGTCAGCTTACCTTAGTGTGTATTCTTCATCAGTATGCATATCATGCGCATGCTCAGAAACTACAGGTAACAGGTGTGGCACTTTCTATCGAGTGTCCCAGATTAAATGGCACTCTTAGTATTCCTCTACAGCAAATGCAGCTCGACTAAAACATAAGGAACATACTTTTGTAAACTCCAAAAATAAAAAATTAAATAGAATACTGT
Organism: Didymodactylos carnosus; assembly: GCA_905250885.1. Classification (NCBI taxonomy): domain Eukaryota; kingdom Metazoa; phylum Rotifera; class Eurotatoria; order Philodinida; family Philodinidae; genus Didymodactylos; species Didymodactylos carnosus. Next base: position 6,244 of record CAJNOQ010002296.1, on the reverse strand, counting down.
GAAACTTCTATCTCTATTACTTTGTCACCTATAACACAACGCAAGAGCAGCTTATTTTGAACACGATGGCTTGCATGAAAATGAAACTATAATGGACGTTGTGGTGCTCCGAAGTGTGCCTTTCTTTTTGTGTATCATAGTTTCTTGCGACAAAAAATGCGATTTTATCAAAAATTATCGGAAAAAAGATGAAAATTTGTCTTGTTCGCCTTAAGAAAAGAAAAGGAATAGAGCTACTGAATTTTGTCTTTTTGTTGAGGTAAAAGAAATTTGACGTCACAACAGAGCTCTGCTATTTAGTGCTTTTTCTTTATCTCGCATACGACAACATTCGACCACATTTGTTAAAGCAGAATGAAAAAGGAAAAAGACTTTTTTAACATGAGAACTTTCGACCACATTTGTGAGAATGAGTCATCACTTTAAAACGATCTACACGAGTTGTTCTACTGATGACACATTGAAAAAGAAAAAGATGCAGACAAAAAGATACAACATCATGCAGACATAAAAAAGATGCAGATAGAGCGCTCTTCTTATATGACGTCATTCCTTTCTGCAGAACAATTCCATCAATCACTTCGTCCATCATATATAATTTAATCTATAAAATGCCTTCCTTTCTTAAATTATTCAGTCTTCAATTTAGTATATAAAGCAGAATGTATTATACTGCTAAGATCTCCCTCATTTCAAATGCTAAAGTCTACCTCCTTTTTTCATTCTATTACTGAGACTTTCAGCTACACAATGGTGGAAGACGCTTTGGAAAAAGTTTAAAAATAAGGTGAGAATAATGAAATTACTCCGCTTGTAAAAGTAATTGCTGTATGGAAAGAAGAAATACATCAAAAAAGAGAGAAATATAGAAGAAATATTCTTTTCATTTTCTCGCATGGGCAGATATATCTCACATGCAGAGTTCTGTATGTCACATAAGAAAAAGCACTAAATGGTAGAGCTCTAATGTTTGATCTGACTGACGAGAGAAAGTCGTCAACTTGAAACGACCCATCTTTTTTTTGATGGAAGTTGTGTGATTATAGATAATCGATAATGCTGATTGTGAATATCATAGTCGGGATGACTGCTAGGCCCTATAAGAATCATGCTTTGAGAAAATCGGTTTTCCAAAGCCAACATTTCTTTCTGAAATCAATTTCTGATATATCCGGTGTGTAGGGCATGTCGAGTTACGCACGAGTCAAAATGTTTTTGACTATCGAACGCATCGTGACTGACGTATAAACATTTTAAAATCTACTATTAACGAAGAAAACTATTTATACAATGAGAAAATAATTCGCGGAGAGCAGAACGACGAGAAAAAGTTTGATTTCACTGTGTAAAAGTAATCAACTTTTAGATTTTAGAAAAAATGGTAAAAAAGATCTTTGTTGCTCAAAAAAGTATGATGATGATAGAAGAACAGCTGTGTCCCTAGTCGACTTTCTTGCGAGGGCTTTATTGCCCAAGGTCTTGCGCAAGAAATGTCACAAGATCTTGCTTTCTTGGTGCATGAAGTCTCTTTCATTTATGGTGACTATTCTTGTTTTTATTTCTTGGTTTCTTGCAGAGAATCAACTTCCAGCAAGAATGGGCAAGAAACGCAATTCTTGCTTTCTTTTTGCAGGGAATCAACTACCCTAGTAGAATCCGCGCTTCATTGCACGTCGCGAGGCCATAGTAATCTTGTCACAAGCTTGCCGCGCAATACCCAATTTGAATCGCGGACGCACATATTCGTCAATTTTTCGCGTTTCGCGAAAAATTCGCTGTTGTATCCGGAAACAGTTCGCGACAGGATCGCGATTGAGATGGTAGCAAGATTGTAACTGAATTTGCTTGTTTCGCCGCACGATCGCTATTGAAATCGACTGTTTCACTGGTGATCGTGTTTAAATTGCTTATATCGCGGCAAGATCTCCGCTTCACAGCAAACCATTTCAGGATGATGAACCTGTAATTGTGAGCACTGTTAGAAGCGTTAAAAGGTTCTCGAAACCTACTTTTCATAGTTACTACTGGTTTCCATTCTTTAACTAGAAGAGTGAGAAACATTTCTCAGAGACATGTGCATATAAAAAGAGGAAGATAGTTCAAATACTGCTACACAAGAGCATAAAAATTTCGATGAATAGGAATTTCTATATAGAAAAAGAATGAAAAACAAAAACTATTGATACAAATCTTTTGAAAAGAAAGTTTTTCTTAAGGTAGTGAAGACACTGATTTCACCATGTTTTACCCGGTTTTCTCTTTGGGAACATAATGCAATCAAGTTGAATCATTCACCTCAGACTCTCTTCGAAGTTGAGCTTAAAATAAGTACACAGCAATTTTATTTGTAAACACGCTCTCGCTTTCTATAATTCTTCTTAACTCGTCATAGAAATTGTGATAACGGTGTTTTGAACTTTAGAAAAAGTTTTGTAACATCGTCACATACGTGGCTGCCATATAAGTCTATGTGTACTATATAAATTCTTTCGCTTTTCAAAATGTTAGACAAGTATATATATGCGTTTATATGAAGCATGTTTTTCTTCGTTGCAAATTTACATCGGACAAAATACACGTGAAAAATCCATTGACCATTTGCACTACCTACAGAACGAAAGAACTTCTTGTAGCAATTTTATTCATTGCAAGAAACACATGCTAACGCTTCCATCCTTTAACGCAAGATTGATTCTTTTTACTGCAAGATCTTGTTTCTTGCAGCGAAGATGGTTACTGCAAGAAGTGACAAGAAAAGTGTTCTTGCTTTCTTGCGCAAGAAAGATAGTTTCTTGTCACAAGAAAGTTTTCATATATTTTTCTTGTGCAAGAAAAATACTTTCTTGGGGCAAGAAAGAGGCAAGAATGTGCAAGAAACGATTCTTGGGCAAGAAATGTCACAAGATCTTGCATTCTTGCTTAACAAGAACGTCGACTAGGGGTCGTTCATAAAATGATGTTATATATAACTATTGTTTAATAACATATCGACTATAGTTCAAAACAATTAACAAAAGTTTCTTTTAAGTTGAAAAACTTTGATATGTAAAAGTAAGAAAATCATTCTCTTTGCACATATCAAAAACGTATCTGCTGTTAGATCTACTTCCTACCTTGTTTTCTTTGTTGTCTTCTTATGTTTAAGACCAGTATACACACACTCTCAGAAACTAACACAAACATATATAACAAAAAGAAAAGAAGAAAATGGCATTCATAATACGTGACTGAATAAATAAATTAGGAGATAAGAAGAGGATAGAAGGATCCCTTATGTCAGAAATTCTAATATAACAATGGATATACACCTTCACATGATATTCTCTGTAAAAAACGTTATTCTTTATGAAAGAAAAGATCCGTGATGAAGACGTGTTTTTTCACTCTAAAAATATTTTTCTTTATTAATAGTAGATTTTAAAATGTTTATAAGTCAGTTAGGATGCGTTCGATAGTCAAAAACATTTTGACTCGTGCGTAACTCGACATGCCCTACGCACTGGATGTATCAGAAATTGATTTCGAAAAAAAAATTTGACTGTGGAAAATAAACGGCTCTTAAAAGGCCTAGCAGCTATCCCGACTATGATATTCGCAATCAGCATTATTGATGACCTATAATCACACAACTTCCATCGAAAAAGCGATTTTCATATTGAGAGATATCAAGTGTTTTATAATATTGTCAAAGAAAGTCATGAGACAATTTCTCACTGAGGCCGGGACAAAACGTTAGCGGAAATTATATCTCATTATCGTGGATACCAAAATTGTTGTAGAAATTTATCTGAAGCATTGTTTACCGTACCAGCATCGAAAACCAATAAAAACAGCAGTTGTAAGTAAGCCAATATTATCTCTTGTCTGGTCTTCAGATTGATTTGATCGATATGCGTACTCATCCAGATTCTACATCTAGTGATGTTGTGTATCAATGGACACTCCATTGGGAGATCATTATGCAAAATATTCATGTACTTCTCTGCTGGTAGCAGGGCTTATGGTGTTGCAAAAAACTGTGTGAATTATTTTTTAGGCGATGATTAGTCAAGGACACATCTACCCAGTGGTTTTGCATCCTGTTATTCCCAAACAAGCTTAAAGTCCACAAAATATTTTAGTTTTAATTTCTTTCATATTTATTAAATCCCGTATAGTGAGTCAATTATTAAGAAACACTTGATTTCCATACATAAGTTCGTCAGTAACTGCTGGTGAATAAACGTCCTCTTGTCCTTAGTTAGTCTAAAAGAACTGAATTTACGTCTTCGTGGGTATCATTTACCTTATCCGATGTGCTGTATTTTTAGCAATAAAATTGATTCATGGGTTCCAAGACTTGACGAAGGTTCAAGTGTACTGCGTAAACTTAGGTGAGCAGTTTACCGATATCTTTTGAGCATAACGGGTGTTGAGATCCTGGCATCTCCCAAGCATCATACTTGGAGCACTCCGATTGCCATTAGAGCCGAAAGACTTTTATAAATTATATATGATCCAAGTCACTGATATTTTCAGCGCCTTCAATAATATTTTATGTAAACATGAAAGAGTTCCGTTGGAATAGCCCTATGGTTTTACTTTGATTCTAGGAATATGGTGGCCAGGGTCATAGTTGCTCTTCATTTACCTATTGTGAATGTTTTACACATCGGCATCCACCAACTCTTGGCTGTCAATTAACTTACCCGGAGAAAATGGACTAGTTGAAGTCATATTTTGATCGATTTCAGCCACATGATGCATAATGAGCTCAAATTTTGATGTTCTTTTCAGCCCCAATACTATTGTGTTTTTGACATCCCGAATTAACGTATAAAAAATTCAACAGACACATGTTCCTGTTGATTTCACAGGAAGAAGACGACTGAACGCATGATATAACAAATAGTTTATCCAAAAACGATAATGACACATTATTATTTATCATGCTGACCGAGCTATTGTACTTTTCGACAGTGATACGTAAATTTATAATAACTTGTTTTCCGTGCAACTCAAAATTTATTTTATTTTTATCTTGGTTCTCCGCTGTGTGAATACTATTTGAAAGATTTTTACATGGGCGTGTAGAAAAATGTTTAGTCTACCATCGTGTTCAATAGCAACTTTTTCCGATCAAAAATGGTCAAGAAATAGCAAAAAAAGGAAAAGAAAAATTTCAAAGAGTGTCTCTAATTACCCCGAAGTACTTTACACATTTGCTAGAGTATTACCCAGAGAAAGAAAATGAGCGTGATTCCGCAAGTCCTGCGGGAAAATATTTTTTCGTTGGACATTTCAATTTTTCGGCGGGAAACATTACCGAACCTAAAAAAGGTTTAAACTTTTGTCATCATCTATATACCCTTTTAAGATTTTGTACAGACTATATACCGTTTTACTTAGCTAAATCTGGGACTGGGAAAAACTTGGGAACACTGAGAAAACACTTTTTTTGTGTTTTTACACAAATTTTTTCCAATGACGGATTTAGAGTGCTGTACGAAAGCTTAAAAGGTTTCGTAGCCTGTATGAAACCTTAAAAAGGTATATAGATGGTGGCAACAGTTTAAACGCTTTTTAGATTCGGCAGAGTACCTTTCTTTTTTAGAAAGTGGAACTTATTTCTAACGCACTCAAACGCGCATTTACAAGAAAAATATGAAAACGACGTTCAAACTCGTTAATTACAAAAATTTTATAACCCTAACGCGTTACCTAAGCGATTTAACGCGTTAGAAGCGCGTGAAATGTCTCATATTCGATGATTCCAACGAGTTAGATTAGTAGTGCGTGATAGTGCCTTCATAATCGTAAATAGTTCAAACTCGTTAAAAATTGAACAAGTTAGCTTCTTGGATGCGTTTACACTCATTAGAATAATACTTTGGATCAATGTAATTTTAACGTGTTATAATGCGTGTATAGTGTGTTTATCCTTTTCAGTCAAGTTTTTGTTCCGTTGATGGAGCCCAAGATCCACATGGCTATAGTCTACCAGATATTGTTCATCAGCATCATCATGGTAGAATAGTCTTACACATGTATATAGTAAGAAGAAAACTTAGAAAATTTTCTAAGTGAATGTATCGTAAATCTCGTAGGGAAAGGCATGCTATTTATATATGAGTTCGTCATATGAGTTTTAACAACTTCTGAGACGGGCGTTTTTATTCGATTTCCTTTTACCCATATGATCTAGGCTATACACTCTGGTGATCGTGAAAGTTTGGTTAAACCCATTTTTGTTTGAACTTTTTCG
>CAJNOQ010002295.1:0-25137 GCA_905250885.1 Didymodactylos carnosus | reverse complement strand
AGCTCAAAATAAAAATGATTAGAAAGTACGTACAGCTTGTTTTAGTGGCATAGACTAATAAAAACGAACTATTTCGAGAAAAAATGAAAGTTTTTTGACTGAGTTTTATCGATTTATAAAAACGTTTTATTCGACCGTTAACAGCCTGTCTGATACGATAAACGTTTTCAATCGACTGATTCGATTGATTCTTTTCTAAACAATTTCGACTTTGAAATGACTAGCGGCGAGAACGATGTTAAAATGCGGCGTGATGTATTTTCTAATCATCGCAACGTTAGGACATGTCATACCTTGTCATGACAAGATATTTCTAATTGATAGTGTAAAAGTTTGGAGGTGTGGTTCGACAACTTATTCACACCTGTCCATCCGATAAAAAATCGGAGACAGATCGGGTTTTTGGACTATAGTTCTGATTTTTAAAATACGAAAAATGTACACATTGTTAATTTACAATAATTGAATTTATTAAAAAATGTGGATGATTAAGACCTAAGCACACCCTTCACTAATTCTCTGATGTCATAATCGCTTTTTTTTATCGTCTTCGCAGTGTATACAATAGTATACCTCATAATATATATATAACCATATAGAATAATGGTTTCTTCCAGAGAGTTTTTGAGTTTCACTGACTATACATCTAAAACAAGATAATAATGAACTAAGTAGAGAGTTCCAATATAAATAATAAATAAAAAGCGGAAAATGCACTTACCTGTTCGTTCTCCATATTCTTATTGCTCTTCCTTTAAAATTCGTCGTTTTATCTCATTATCAATAAAACAAAAACAGAAACCTCTTCTATCGTAGTTTAAGAGCATAGAAAAACAAAATGAAAATAAAAGAAACAATAATTATTTATGTTCTGATCTCTATGGAGGATGACGGCACTGATGCTATCACTACGATTACATACTGAAAAATAAAAAAATAATGAATCAGTGAATGAGAACAACAAGAAGCACTATGATATTTTTTTCTTTTTTTTAGTAAAACGTGTATGTTTTTCTTTTTTAGAACAAAATATGAAGAAAAAAAACAATGGGAACAGAAGAAGGAAAGAACGATGATAGAAATATTTTTATTACGTAGTCAAAAAAAGAAAAAAAAGGTGAGGACGTTTCTTTTTTATTCTTTAGTGCACAACGTGTACGTGTAAGAAAAAAACAATTTTTCTTTTGATACTGCTAATGAAACAAAGATAGCAGGAAACAGTGTCATTATTACAATAAACTTCTGTAGCGTGCAGAAACAACCATCATCATCATCATCATCATCATCATCATCATAAGAAGAAGAAGAAGAAGAAATTAATAAATAAGTCTGAAATATCAAACGGATTACAAACAGCATGTATATAAACTATTTTCCTTATGTTTGTAATATATTGCAATGCACATAGAGTTTTCTTTCTCTATGTCAGAAATTAGCGTAAATTTACAATAACCATGCAGAGTCTAGAAAATTCCAAACCATTTTAAACCTTTTTTCCAGAAGTCTTTTCAACTTTCTTTCTGTTAGTTCCAGCCTTTTAATACTGCATCCTATACTACACTGTTGCAGTACAACCTATTATTGCCGAACAATTTATAGATTTAGAAATCTTTCTTTTCTATTTATATAACAGGTATACAATAAAGCAGAGAAAAATGAGAGATAGTCACTGAAAACATTCTAATTAAAAGAAAAATGAGACTCTAAAAGTTTTCCTATAATAATTTGCACTGAAATAAAAAGAACATGCTTCTTCCACTGTGTACTGATAAGATGATTTAATAAGAGAAAACAAACTCTATCAACCACTGTCAAGGTTTTTTCTAAAAAAATATGTGCTATTCTATGTTTTAATAGTTGGCTGCCTGAGAAAAACAAGGACAGAATAGCATGGAATTAGTATTCTTTCAACAATAATTATTTTTTCGATATCGTAATTAGAAATAAATATTAATTTTATTTTTTCATTTAAAAGTAAATGTTCACATAATGAAAAAAGAGGATTGTAATAGCAGCTGTTTAAATTCGTTTTAAATTTTATTTATTCGAAAACTTTTATTCTTATTTTCACGGAGTAGAAGACAAATATATGATGATACATTCATATGAAAACCGTACATCTACGTATATATTTAAATAGTCTTTATAAGCGATCACTCATATGTTACTAATTATACTATGCATAAATGTCGACCTTATTTCTAACGTTAAAAATAAAGTGATAAATAAGGAGAAAAATTATAGGTTATCGAAAAGTCATAACCTGTAGGGCCCTAGCCTACATTTAACTGAAAAAAAGATTTCTGACTATAAATGTTTAGATATAGGATCTTTTATTTGAATTGTTTGAGAGAAAGATGCCTTAGTCGACTCTCTCCCTCAAAGTCGCCCGGGACCCCCGTAAAATCCATAATCCCCGAGGACGTCCTAGGGAGTTCCTCTCAAAGTCCCTGGGGAATCCCTAAAAATGTGTACTTCCCAGGGAGTCACCCTCATACTCCCCAGGGAGCCCCAAAATGTGCAATCCCCTGGGAGTGCCTCCCAACTCTCCATTCACCGTTTGTTTGCAGATAGACAATATACAAAATATAATATAGTCCTATGTGGTAAAATTTTACAAATTTTCTTCTAGTAAGTCAACATTAATGTGTCAACCTTCGAGGGCAGATATGTGCTACACTGGGGGGGTAACAAGGTAATTACTGAGTAACTATGCAAAAAACAGAGTTTATACCACCTCGAACGTGAAATTTAAAATAAAGTTTACACTAGCTCGGACAAAAAACTTTCGTTACACCCCCCAATGTTCGGCACCTACTCAGGTCCCTGCCTGTACATCTCTGATATATCACTTCCTCATTCATACAATTCTTTTCCAAACGCTCATAGATACATCTGTTTTTTGTAACGTCTCTTCTATTTTGATATCATTTTTTCAAATCAATTCTTATTTTCGTATCAACAAACGTTCTATGGGATTCAGTAGGCTCGAACCTACCCTGCAATCGGCTTCACAATCTGAACCTATTCTAAAAAACAACTTTGAAATAGAACTAAGCATGAGTTCGCTCTCGTGCGCATCTTTGAGAGTTGAGCAAGTCAGGACTTTTTCAAGTCTCAAGTCAACGAAAAGATTCTCCCAGTCAGTCAACCCTAACCCACTTTTCCTGATAAAGTCCACGGTGTATCCCCCCAAAAATGTGAAATCCCTGGTGAACCCCGCAATTCCTAGGAGCCACTGCATGAGAACCACGCCCACCCATGCTCAATGACGATCTCAGATATTTTCCTAACCGTTCTTATCTTGTAGAGTATACGCGAAAACCCATCAATGCAATTTTTTAACCTTATCGAACCATAGGTTTCAGAGATACAGCAAGAGTTTTCGAGAGTGCTTAGCATAAAACCTTGGTGCCGACAAATGAAAAGAACACGTAAAAAAAAAAACATTACTCCGTAATAAGAATTATCAGAGTGAGATTTTTCACCATATCTAGTCTATGATGTCCTCTATTCGATGACATAGTTATATTTCTTTTGGGATCACGAAAGTTGCGCACAGCGAATGTTACGCACGGGTAGGTTGCGCACGAAATATAAATTCTTATTTATGCTTTAATGATGCAAAAATATACTCCAAAGTCTCTTCTTTTGAATGGTGAAAACGCAAACTCTCTACCGCATTTCCTTCTCGACATATTTAAAAAGTAGTCACATGCCTTATTTTTTACAATAAAATATAAAATACTACAATAATTACTATTCTGTTTCCTGTTTCTTTGTTTATTAGTCATCCTTTGAAGCATAAGTAAGAATTTTACGTTTCGTGCGCAACCTACCCGAGCGTAACATTCGCTGTGCGCAACTTTCTCATGCGCATCTTTCCGTGCGCAGGTTTCATGGTGCGCAAGTTTCCATGCACATCGTTCTGTGCGAACTTTCGTCGTGCGCACCTTTCGTATACCCATTTCTTTTATCTTCCGTTCAAAAACCCGAGTTTCTGGAGAGCCGCATAGGTTAACCTTGTTGGGTTGTTAGGTTCTCGAGGTCATCTACCTACAATGAATCCAGAACAATTTTTCTTATATTCATCCATGGGCTATCTAAAGCCGTTTTCAAAAGTTTGGGTCTCGTAAAGCGTCTCTGAAAAACCGACATAGGTTTTCTAGAAAACTCTTGAGCTTTTTTGAAAAATTTGTAAATTATGTAACCAGAGGCGTTTTTGAGTTGATTTACCCAGCTCTGAGCAACAGCACATTTTTACTGCATTTTCATTGACGAAAGTATTGATTAACAGAAAATGTGCTAATATTTGTCATATCTCTTGGTTACAAACAGACGCCATTGCATTTAGTGACACTTCACAGCCTGTTTGATACATATCTCAGGGGTCCCCCTATCAGAACCCTATATCAGTAACTACAAGTCCAATTAGACTAAACTTTCAGCGAATGATGAACATGTCAAAGTATCGTGATTAAATTTATTTTTCGCTCTATCTCCGCCGGCGAGATGTCACCATATAGCAATCGTCAGAATGGGACATTTAAGATTTCCTCAAGTTCTCACTCATTTTAGGGAAGCCGTCAAAAATAATTGAACATGTAAAACATAGGGTAGACTATATTCTACGCACATGTCTCTCTACGCGATTAGGCGTGCACCGATTAATAATCGATGTTAGAACATTCAACAAAGTCGTTCTGAATCAGTTATAAAAAACCACTTAGAGCTGCCGAATGTCGCATTTTGTAGAAAAATGTTTCCTCTATCAAACTGAAGTGTAAACATTTTTTTTAGTGTTATCTGTGACAGAAATATAAGCATTCAAGACTGAGCAAAACTGCAAAAAAATAATCGATTATATTTTTCTACGATTTTGGTGTTTTCGATTTATCATATTCTCGTTATATATAACATTAAAATTTTTCTAGCACCTTACTTTGGTAGAGCAAATATTCTTCTACAAAGTGAGACATTCGGCAGCTCTCAGTGTTTTTTTATAACTGATTCCGAACGACTTTGCTGAATGCCCTAACATCGATTATTAATCGGTGCATGCCTAATTGGGTTATATTTTGATTCAAAATGGGATATAGAGCATGCGTCTGTACTGCAAAAGCAGGCTGAACTCAAGCGACCCAATAATATTGTGAAAACCCAGTATATTGGGTGACCAATATTATTGGTACCCAATATATTGTATTGGTGCATGTCTATACGCGATGATATACATGAAGATTGTTCTCTTTCCTCTCTGCTTTCGTATTTTTTTAAAACCAAAACTCTATTGAATTTACAAAACAGAACAAAGGAGGTGGCGTCTATACTCCCCCGACCCGCTAATTTTTTTTCTTCTAATAGCTATTTTGTGTTGTTAGCGGTGTGAGACTGTGAAATCATTGAACTAGACCTTGGACATTTGTACTTTTTTTTCGACGGGGTAACGACAGAACTGCAAATAGAAGCCCGAACATTAGGTGGGTGTAAAACAAAATTTCTCTCGCTGAGGTAGTGTAAAATTGATAAAAAAAATTTTGTGCGAGGAATAATGGATAAAATAACAACAGCTTTTTCAATTATTCGGAGGACGGGCATCCTCCCACACTCTCCCGTTATTTGTGGCTCTGAATAACGGTACTCCTTACTCAATTTTCTGACAATAGCGATTTTTTATGGTGGTGTACGTGAAAAAGAAAGAGATGGTCAGATATCGAAGTGAACTTGAAATTATTAGATGGATCAAAGTGCCTCTTTAACCTATACAACTTTGAGATCGCTTATTGTTTTCGCAAAGTTATTGGCGCTTTACTCTCCCAGCAAAAGTAGTGGAATTTTGCCTTTTCGCAGCTATTTTGCCCCATCGTGTGAAGTTCACACCGGGTCTTATCCCACTCCAGAATTGACGCGGATGGTTTTAAATGAAATAGCATTGCAGAATTTTGAAGATTGGAATTTTCTATGATGAATAACGATAAAATTTTATTCTAAAACAAAAAGGATAAAGTCTGAGATACATTTTCTATATTATTTCACAACTCATATCGAACTTTAATCGTAGTTTGTTTAATCTCCATCAATAATTGTGTGAAAATGTAACAGAAGACGCATATGGTATAACGGCATAAAATGTACAGATTTGGATAAAAGAGAGATATTGGTAGAACAAAAAAATAGGTAAAACAAAATGATGTATTCACACTAAAATTAAAAATTGAACGTAAATATAGATAAATAATAAGAAATGTGCTGTTATCTGTTTGAATGCATGAGTATATTTAGAGATTGAAAACACTCTACTATATAGTACATCCTATCTCATCCAAGTATCTCGAGCCATAAAACTGGTATATCCTTTTAAACTCTTAGGCTGCCTAAATCATTCACGGAAGGGAGAGTGTCATGCTGGGAAGTGTGAATTTAGTGAGTAAATGAATTACAATTTGCAGTGGATTAGGCTAAACTCCAGAGACAGATCGAACCTATGAAATATGAGTTATACATAAATCATTCATAAATTTAAAGTTAGAATCATTCATAGATTTTTGCATCACTATTTTTTGTTCATTAAAAAACACGACAGCATGAACATACTAAGTACAAGGTATCCGAACAAGGTAGAAAATATGAGCTATTACACGTTCGAATATGATTTATAGCTGATATGAGACACACCATTCTATTTCAGCATGCTTTTGCATAGCATAAAGTATTTCATATCATTATTACATGAGACTATTGTGGATAATAAACACACGTTCTATCTTCAAATCTTGTCTTTGTTTTCTGAGTTGTCGTAGTAAAGATGGAGTCCGTCTAAGATTTGAAATCGATTAATCGCATTTTAATGTTTTATGCTATGTAAAAACATGTTGAAATAGAATGATGTGTCTCATATTAGCTATAAATCATATTCGAACATGTAATAGCTCATCTTTTCTCTACAAACCTGTTATCGTTGAAAACGTTTACACTTGAGTTAAACACTAGAAATAAGTAGATAGTGAGTCGTACTTAAGATTCGTCAATGAGCGTAAAAAGTAAATCGATCTATGGGGCTTGAGATTATTTTTTAATTTTAGTTAAGCTACAACAGATGTATGCAGTATTTCCAATGATACATTTAACATTACCTTTTGATCAGTTTTAGATAGAGAAAATAAATGCACTTTTAAGGGTATCCCCCTCCCTCTTTTTCACCCTCTCAAAAATCGGGGAAGCCAATTTTTGATCGGAGTGAAATTTATACAAGAGATAGAACTTCGAAAAAGAAAATCGAAATATTTTTGTCCAAAATTTTCTGACATGTTCTTCTATGGTTTTTCTGGAAGACTCTAGTTTTCATCCAGTCACATTACGACCTCTCGAAAAAATGGTCCGATCGATGTAGAAATTTTACCACAGATACTTTAGACCCTATCTCAGGTTAGTTTTTTTTTCTTTTCGAAAAATTTGCTTTCCTTCTCGAAATATTCGAAAAATGTTAAAAGTCCTGTATAAAAAACCTTTTTTATTTTAAAAACCTTCTCAAGCCGAAAGTTCAAATCGAAAACGCTTAAAAAAAACGAACCTGAGATAGGGTCTAACGTATCTGTGGTAAAAATTTGACCTCAATCGGACAATTTTTTCGACTGGTTGTAATATGACCCGATTGAAGAAGGGACTATCGAAAAAACGCATAATGAGAAAAACATATATTGTAAGATCCATAGGAAGCAAACTTGTAATGAAATTTATTTATAGGCCATTGGATAGAGGAGATAGCGATGATCACGAATATGTGTTCCTCGATTTATTTTGACACTTTTTTCGGTCGAAAAACTCAAAATACTGGAATGGTGTCAAAACTCGGGAAAACGTAAAGTTTCAAAAAATGGTCTTAGTTTTTTGTGTTAGGGTTTTAATGCTTGAAACAAAGTTTTTTGGATTCAGCATCTAAAACTGCATTAAGAAATGGTCTTGAAACATTTTTAGAGCCAAACGTCTATTCACAATAAATTTTCCAATGTGCATGGCTCAAAGACGGCACCCAATCTTGCAAATATATCATAGGTTTCCGTAGCGGTAGTAGAGCCAATATTTTCACGTGGTTAGGTTCGCTGGATGCTCAGCTTCAAAACTATACGAACAGTTTTTTGAAATTCCTTTTAGTTGCTGAGAAAAGGCATTTTTTCTACATCACAGGCGAAAAACTTGGAATCCTGCCCGTCTCTGTTTTTCAGGGCATTTGTGGCTATGTATATATATCTCCTTGAAAACTCATCTGAAAATTCTGGTCGTCTCATTTGAAGAGCACACTTTCTTCCATCATGCTATTTATGAGCATAAGAAAAAGTTTAAGAAATTATAAAACAGAATTTTGAATATATAGGAAAGGAGAGAAAAATTTACGAAACTAAAAAGTTGAGGTTTTCTAAGCTTCGAAAGAAAAACTTGAAAACGTAATTTTTTTAAGGAAGGTCGTGGACAGATGGGAGTAGTCTCATTTTATAGGCCAGACTTTTCTCAACATTAGACAAAGTTCAGCTCAAAATGAAAAGTTTTTTTGCAAAAACAGAGGGAGGGGGTCCTCTTAAGTAATCTATTCTCACGATTGTGTTTAAAGAACATGTAAAGGCGATTTTCCGCAAAAATTTGAGTGAACAACAGGATAGTAGCGATAACAGCACAACCCTATTAGATCCAATCATGCAATACATATCGAGTCAAAATAGATGTCCCTATACTGTACTCGAGCTACTTATCGTTGTTTTATTCATAACGGTATGATTATAAGTAGCCGGCAGAAAAAGTAGTTATTTTACAGATAATGCCTCCTATTTCGGTAACGGAAAAGATCTGAGCAGAGATATTTTTGAATTAGTCATGTCCTTATGATTATAAGTAACCTGCAAAACTCCAACTCCGCTCGAAATTTTCCAACTGTAACTCCAACTCCGTCAACAAAAATCTCTCTCAACTTCACTTTTGTAAAAAAAAGATTTTTCGATTTTTAACAGGATTTTGGACGTTTTTGATCTTTTTCCAGGCGGAAAGCGCAAAGAGCTTCCGAATTCACTCGTGAATATAGCCACTCAACCGTTTAGAAGATCAGTTTTAAAATGATTGAATATTTCCAAAAATACAAAACGGAGTTGAGAATAAAAATTCAAAAACCCAACTCCAACCTCCTAAAATCTCAACTCCAACTCGACCGTGAAGATCCCGAAAATGAGCATAATAAATCTCTACCAGATTTGCGAACGGTCGTCGGAAAACTTTTAGATTTTTTCATTAAACATTTAGTTAGTTTTTGATTGAAAGAAAAGTACTGGCTAAAAAATAAGATGTCTGTCGAACTCGAACTTCGAATCCAAATTGGTTCGAAACATCTCTAGGTGTAGGTCAAAAACTATTTGATGATTAATCAATACTATTTTTTATTACATGTTAAACTGTTTAAGTACAACTGGTTTCTCTTCAACACATACAAATATAAAAGAACAAATGAAACAAGAAAACAAAAAAACTGTTACGTTTCACATAGACCTCTTCATACTAGTAATAAATAAAGTGAACAAAAAAAAAAGAAAATAATATAAACAAGCGACATAGATAAATCATACAATAAATAAAGATTTATTTTAAAACTGTTCAATAAACCATTGTGGCAAAAACTGATATTTTTCCTCATTTGTTGAACGCCATTTAATCACTTTTTCTTTAGGAGAATAATAAAATAAATAACATAATCTAAATAAAAATCAATATATCAAAACGATTAGATTTGATAAAAGAAATTAATTTAACTTTTTTATACTCACTTCTCATCCAAATAATCATTGATTACAGTTTTTTTGACAAACATACAAAATTCATTTAAAAATGATAAAAATGAACTTGCACTCCATGTTTTCTGAAAGGAGAAAAACAATATTAGAGTTTAGAACGTTTCATCGAGTGGTTCATGCAAATTGAAATAAATCGATCACTCACTGCTCTTTGCTCAATATCTTTCAGTGATAACGGTTGAATTGAATTAACAATTCCAAATGCATCACGGAAGCCAATTAACATTTGTTGAATACCAGTTAGATAGCATTGTGCCCACCATTTACCATATTTTCGTGAACTAAAATTTAAACAGAATTTACAATTATCATTTTTCATTCCTATTATTTCGATCACTTGCCAATCTGTATGTAAATCAATTAAACTATTTGCATAAACAACTTTAATTTCCACATATTTTTTTTCACCTATATCTAATTTTGAATCTCGTGTAACCGCATCAATTTCACATCCATACAACATTGTGTGAATGCCCAAATTAGCCAAATTTACCGAAGAAAATAGTTTTTTTGGTGATGGAATAAACTCTGGCTTTTCTAAATAGTAACACATAACATTTATTTCTATGAAATAAGAATACAAGTTTTATTATACTTGATGATAAATAATCTTCAAATTTGTGTCCTAGAATATATATATATATATAACTTACTTATGGAAGAGCCTGAGTATGTGAAAAAAGTTTACAAAACTAACGGGTGACGCAGAATAAATGGCGGTCTCAGTATTTTGCTTATAACTTGGTTTGGATTTGTTTCCGAGACTCGATATCTTTTTTAAAGATGTGCTGCGAAATTCCCTACAAAATCATACCTAAACTATAATTTCAGAACTTCAATCAAGAAAACTAAGCCAATTAGATGAAAGCCGAAAAAAATGAAAACTTTCCAAATTCAAAAATGATTTCTTGTATTAACGTTTTGAAAGTAAGGAAAAATGGAGTAGCCATTTTGTAGCCCTGACTTCGTTCTATCTTTCAACTACACTTCAAATTTTTTCACATCAAAAACCACGACGAAATAATAGTTTTTCTGTCGGTTGTCATGCATTTTTTTATTAATTTTTTAAATTTTGGGTATAGTAGTGCTTTCAGTAAAAAACCCATAACTTCATCGAACTAAAAGCTTTTTCGATCGGGTTTGCTTTGTTTTGATCAGAAATGATTGCTCTTCTCTATCTAACTGCAAAACCAAAACTTCAATCATGTTTTCCGTGTCTTGCTTGAGCACATTCTTGGAAACGGGGAGATTGTCAACCTTTGACATATTTTTGTAACATCATTCTCCAGCACACCATCTGCTTGAGAAAAATTTTTTACAGACCACGAGAAAGAGCACATTTGAAAGTACCAAACATAAACTGAGTTCTCATTTTTGCTACACTTTTTAGCGGAAATAGTAGCAGAAGAAAAAGCTGAAATCGAAAAAACTTTTGAGTTTGGAAAGTTTTCATTTATTTCGACTTTCATCTAATTGGCTTAGTTTTCTTGATTGAAGTTCTGAAATTATAGTTTAGGTATTATAGAGTATTTTGCAACGCATCTTTTAGAAAAGATATTGAGTCTTGGAAACAAATTCAAACCAAGTTATAAGCAAAATACTGAGACCGCCATTTATTCTGGGCACCCGTTACATATGATAGCAGATTTATCAAATAAATAATTGCACGAAAGAAATAAAGAAATCTTACTCACCCCAGTAGCACATTCTTTTATCTATGGCTGTTTGTGAATGTTCAATATTCAATTCTGTTTCAGTGTGATAAATATGAATAAAATGACATCCTTTAAATTTAATAATACCAATTCGCCAATCACAGCTATTATCGAACAATGATTGACACATTATTTTACGAAGAGTACCACGCCATGATAAAAAGTCAAATATAAATCTAAATAGAATAATAGAAAAAGACAGAATAGACTAAGATTTTGGAAGAAAGAGACATTGGACAACATTTTCTGTTTTTGGTCAAAAAATAAAACAACTTAAAAAATACTCGAATTATTTTCACTGACATTTTTGTAATTAATTATGGAAGAAAAGTTCAAAGAAGACAACTTAAATATATAAATTCTTTTAATACTCACTTTTCATTTCGAAATATGTCTTTTTTATGATTTATTAACCACCATAATAAAGATTCTAACGATGTTGGTGGTTCTTTTGGTTCCAAATAGGGTGCACCAATATTTAAATCAAATTTTACTTTTCGTTGTTCTAAATCGTATAATAAATGTTTTAAATAGCGATAATCTTCACGACATCGAGAACGATTTGATCTAAAATAAAATAAGATATATACATCATTTACAAATTACCAAGCGTTTATTGACCTATCCGCTGTTGAAAAATAGCCAATTTCATTTTGTAGAAATGACACTGAATGAAGTGAATATTTTTTCCAATATTGAACAGTTAGACACGTTGGTGATTGATATGAATCGGGAAATTGTACACATGGTAAAAAGACAAGTGGTATACGTTGATCTTTTAATACAAGTGGCAATTCAACAGGTTCACAAACGATCGGAAGTAGACAACAATCATCTTTTTTTGTGCGAGAAGGATGTTTCTTTTTAACTGTAGAGGAGACTGCAGTTTTCGAAGATTTATTTGATGGTTGTTTCTCATCATTTAGAATAGAAGTCGACTGTGCCGACTGTGATGGTAATACTGTAACAAGTTGTGAACGATGTTGAGATGATGATTTTTGTTGTGAATGATGATCATATTTGTCATCTAAAACTAAAATTTCTTTATGGAGATCATACGATTCTACTATGCATTCAAAAAAGTCAAAACATCGAACTGTCTAGAAAAGGTTAAAGTTAATTGTAAATTATGTATACTTAGCAACAATCCAAGCAGAAACAGCAGTGACGTCTTGGAAAATTGAAAAATAAAACTCACATCGAGGACGTATATATAAATTTGGAAATTGGTGGTGATCTTCTTGCAGTGTTTTTTCTGATGATTGTTTTTGTTCACTTTCGAGTATTTTTGGTACCGTTTTGGGAACCGGGATGATTGATTTACATTTTGGTTTTGTAGTCTGAGATATTTCTTGATGATGACCATCCTTATATGCATCTATTTTTGATAATAATGCTGGAAATTCTCCTTTTTGATCTTCTCGTGAATTAATCATTGAATGCTGAAAAATCCGCAGAGATAAATATACAACTCAGCTGACAATTTTTCTCTTGTCAGCACATTAAGCTTTTTCTCATAGTAGACAAATATTATTACTCACTTGCTTATATGGCTGTCCTGATTTTACTTCTTCATCAGTTCCATTGTCATCTGAGTCGTATGGAACTAATTTTGCTAAAAGTTTTGGTAATTGTTGCTGTGATTGTCTTTCTTCTTCGGTATAATTTGCTTGAAAATCTCTCGATGATGATAATTTTGATATTATCGATGGTGGTGGTGGTTCAAGATAGCCAAGTATTCGTGAACGGCCGCGACCGGAACCATCAAAAGAATGATGAGGGTCAGCAAACATGTGTGTTGATTAACTAAACTTTAGATGAATGTGCACTTATTGTATCTAGAGATTATTAAAGAGACGACAATACAATTTCTACAAACCAAAGGCGCACACCAGTCAAAACACAAGATACTTTTTTCAAGTTAAAACCGTCTTTTAGTTCTCAGAATAAAGTTGATAATCCTAGTATGCAAAAAACGGATGTGTAAATGTGGTCATATGTCATGACGACAGAGATAGGCGAGTACGCGTATATACTCGTACTCGAGTATACTCGAGTACAAAATTTCCAGCACTCGTACTCGGGACTTTTTTACGAGTACTTAAAAATGTACTCGGGTATTTTCGAGTACTTGAAATTTTTTAACATAGAATAACCTATAATTAACATAACTTTTTTCAAGAGTATTTTCTTCTTTTAAAAATTTTTATACTCGAGTACTTTTTAGAAAATACTCGTACTTGTACTCATACTCGAGGCCCAGTACTCGTACTCGAGAATCTGCGTACTCGCCCATCTCTGCATGACGACAAGACTAGATTCCAGCCACAATAGTCTAGCTTTTCATAGTCAGTAGTTACGCAGTCAGTAGTACGTCAGTGAGTTCTATTTCTTATGTATCTTTTGTTTCGCTTCTTCTCAGTCTTTTTGAAGAAAAGCTGCGCATTGTAATGTGCACGTGCATTCTATATCATCGATATAAAAAATAAGGCAATATGAAGGCAACGAAAGCGAGACAGACATTTTTGTTCTACTATATTATTATCAAACGTGTGAATAAGAAAAGCGCCTAGTCCTGAAGTGATACATTCCTCCTTGTTAGAAGCTGAATGAGAGTAAAGCAAACTAACTGTATATTGGCGTCCTCTATGTACTGCTAAGAGATCGAGAGAGAAAACCAAATTTTACACTTTTAGGCTTTAATGGATTTCAATGGACTTACGGCATCTTATATGGAATTAGATGAACTTATGAAGTCTATCACAATCCACTTGAATTTTACAAATCTAATCATGTTGAACACTTTTATTTAATACCGTCGGTTACCGCGGTATGATAATCTGAGATGGCTCGGTATATCGGTGGTAACCGATATTCTCCACATAACATATCGGTGCGAAAAATATCGCTCAGTACACAGTTTTAACATTATTCACTTTATAGTTTTGATAGTTAGAGGAGTATGTAACAACAGCAAAAAATCAAGAGATTTCTAACTTTTTTCTCACTGACTCGTCGAAGTGCATGAACTTTGACTTGAATAGTCTGCCGTAGGATGTCCTGTGATGAAGCTCATCCGCGACTATCGGTCAGCCTAAAACTACAATAAAAACGTTGAAAAAAACTATCACCGATATTTGTGTTTTACTGGAGGTGTTTTGGAAATACCGCCCCATTTACCGTCGGTATACCGAACGATGTATCAAACGGTATACTGGCAGTATTTTCTCGGTATTCAGGGCGTGGATATCAAAGGCCGTATCATCGCGTACTTTAAAGGTACTGCTCAAGCCCACTGTCTTATCGCATATCGCGGCGCGAGTCGCTTAAAAAATTCTTTTTTTCTAAAAAACTTTTTAGCGTAGTTTCATAATTAGATGAGATCACAACATCTCCATGAACTATTCGTACTCTAATAAATAATTCATTATAATTTAACTCACGCCTTCTTTTTAATCAATGAAGATTAAAGTAAATAACAAAACAGCGGTAAAATAACAATAAAAAAAAAGAAATAAGAATAAAAAATATTGAGATTTGAAAAATAGACTAAAAACATATCACATTATCAGTGAATTCAAATGAGATGAAGTTTTTTTTTTTATTATATTGCGTTCGTTGAAGCTTTTCGATATATTCGATGAGGATCAGATAATTATGCGGGTGCTAAAGTGAAACCTTGTAGATGATTGAATAATACTTGTTTTTCCACTTGTATAGCAACATTTACGACATGGTACTTTTTCAAAATGGATTGAATCTAAAAGAATAAGATCCCTAATCTTCTGACAAGATTCTAGTTTTAAAAAAATACGCACTAAAACCTATTTTAAGCACTTTTATCTTTAAAAAATACGGAGAAGGCAACAACAGCTAAAAATAAACTATTCACAAAACCTGATCATATTTACACTCGGCTATAACTAAAATAAAACTAGATAAAACATGAGTTATAGACAGATATTGTCTTACCCGTTTGAAAATACTCGAGTAGGTTTCCATCTTAACATGAGTGATGCCGTTAATCCCATAATTAATGCTGTACAATCAAATAACATATGAAATCCATCTAAAATTAAACCTAAACTATTTGTTTACACCGTATAGCAATTCAACAAAAGTAAACATCTAAAGAAACAAAACATATGAGAAATTCTCAGTAAAGAACTGATAGTTGTAACGATACATAGTATCAGTCAATCAGTCACTGTCTTAACTCAAAACGTAAATATTTATCTCTTCAGCTTAAAAGACTGTGTTTGAAAGTGTACTCTCTAATTTATACAAAATAATGAATAAAAACCAATGCAGAATATCAATTATTTTAACAGTGATATAAATACTCACCAAATTAATGCATAAAAAGATGAATATCCTTCTGGAATTATACTCGGCCAGAATATTTTGCAGACTACTGATGATTTGAAAACTAAATGATTAGGAAGAGGAGGATAAATGATTAAATATTGGTTACGAGTAATCAATTAATGCACCAGAGCGCGATTTCTGGGAAGATGATAATAAATCAGTCGCCAACACAAAAGAAAACAATATTATGTATCAACTGAAATTAAGAAAATAAAAAATCGTAAACAATAATGTTTATTTTTCTCATATTACATACTAAAAACTAACATAACAATAGCAAATATTACACCATCTGAGAGAGCATGTTCTTCAGCAATTCTTGTGTTTTGCTCAATGTCACTGACTACAGACTTGGCTGAACGTCCTCATATGAAAGAAATAGTAAGTACTGCTATGATCATTGTATAAGTTGCAAATATTGACGTTTTTCTTTTGTCTAATCTAACTAACGACAGTCGATCACAGTAAAAGTCAATAACAAATATACATACGCTGGTCGAAATAACTCAAAATATGTTTGAAAAATAGAACAATTGAATTATACGGGTTGGACTGAAGAGATGTTATAAATTTACCAGTTAATTCAATCGAACTACTATCAACATCTGATGATTTCAACTAAACAAAACAAAAAAATTGCAGGAATGAATTAAGCCGGCAATAAATATAAAACAAAATTTATAAAATGTGTTCCAAGATTTTTATGACGAAGACTTGTACTCATTAACTAGAAATGTTTGTTTAATCAGTATAATAGTCGATAACGATATTAAGATGCATGTTGACAGACATACAGGAAGAGTGTAAAATCTCTTTGGACCACCAACATCTTGAATTAATTTTAAATTTGAATTGTTTGTTGTACATCTTAATAATAAGGTTAATAATAAAATTAATACTCCACCTTTGTGGTCAACCACGCGAATTAACGATGTTAAACGGTAGAATAAATGGGCGAAAAG
This sequence comes from Didymodactylos carnosus, assembly GCA_905250885.1. Classification (NCBI taxonomy): domain Eukaryota; kingdom Metazoa; phylum Rotifera; class Eurotatoria; order Philodinida; family Philodinidae; genus Didymodactylos; species Didymodactylos carnosus. The sequence goes on along the minus strand of CAJNOQ010002295.1, from coordinate 8,262 downwards.
TTGATGATGTAAATAACCTTTAGAATGATCTAGTCGGCCGGTACGAAACGTCTAAAAAAGTTAAGCTGTCGGCGTATTGTGAAAAAAAAAGCCCAAAACAACATAATATGTACGCATTTTTCAAAAACTTAAGTATATCTGACAAACCTTTTAAAAGATACTAGACGCATTTTCTCATCTCCGCTAATGGAGTCGTGAGTGTAACTTTGACCGACATTCTGGGATACAACTTTCATAGATTTGACATATTTTCTCATGACAAAAAATATGATCAGACACAATACCTACTCTTTGTCTACTTTCATCATTGTCAAATGCAAATATGACTAAGATAGATAATAGCAAAACAACCGCTCCTCTCCTTGTTATGCCTGCTTGATGAAATGTAAAACACGTTAGTATGATAAAATCGTAATGTTCAAATAGTAATACGGCACGAAACGGACCACACAGTGTCAAACCAAATAACTACAGTAACGTATCACAGTTAAACAAAAAGAATATTTTACTAAACCATAGAGAATAGATTTTATTTCAGGAATTGATGGTTTTTGAATAAATAAAAGACATATGGATGCTATGAGTGAACATAAAAATAATAGAATAACAACATGTAACAATTTTAACAAATCGTAACATAAAAATAGACACAAACATTTAAAACATTTGTATATTACTAATAAACATAGAATATAAATACGGACGTTAATGAACTTTGAACTATGGGAGTTTTTGATACATTATTTATTGACATTAAAGCCATTCACTGGCAAAAACACATACTCCTCACCTTCTCAAACATATCTGAATAAAAAAATATCAAAGAATCAGATTAGAAAAGAATGTTAACAAAATTAGAATGTAAAATGAACAGAAAACTTGAAGGAACATATTGCAATCTTCATACCAATTCGACTTAATACAAAATACTTCAATCATGTTTTGATGGAAATTCTAGACATTATAACAGGTTGTCTCTTATGTATTTACTTTTGGCTAACCATTCTGAGATGCTAACAGTATTTGGAGTGTCGCACGTACTTTTTGGCACTATGGCACAATATCAAAATGAAGGAAATAAATAATATAAAATCTGGAGTTGGCATTTAATTTTAAATGCTATGTTATGCTTACCATATCCTAGTTTTCTCAAATATTAATTTCACATTTTTTCCACAAACAGCTTTGGTGAAGACGTTTTCACAAACTAGACTGATCTTGATCTCTCTCATTACCAACACGAAACGTCAGCTCAGTTGATTAATATTCTAGCGACAAAAAGAAAAAAATGATAATAATAGAATCAACGCGGGAAGTTTCTACAATTTTTTCAGTACAACCTATAAATAATTGATAAAATGAATTTGCCAAATCTTCATGTTCGACAAAAACTATTCCTGTCTTGTTATATTTTTAAGATAATTCGTGACTATTCAGTATTATCATTATTAAATCTAATTTCAATGTGAACTACACAATCATCTTCAATGTGCAAATTGATTACAGTAATTAGTACTAAATAATTCTAACACTTTGTACTGTAAGGACGCTACGGGTCGCAGTCATCTTGCAAATAAATATAATAATTTCAACACTTCAGTTAGTCACAACCACATTTTTTTTCACAAATGAGTAGTGATTACAATAAATTAGTGAGAACACGATCTGACATTATGACATGTACATCATCAGGCATATTTGAACACTATATTTTAGTATGTTTGAACATCAAGTAGTAAATAATCAACAGTAGAACTAACAGAATAGTTAGACTGTGGAGCAGTACCCTATAAAAAAAATTCCAGTGCGGCACTGGTAAATTTATGCGAACCGAGCACTGTCAGTGCGCACCGGTGCGCACGACATGCCATCGGTCACTGGCACTAGATGGCGCCGGTGCGCATTCATGTCCAGCAAGTGTTGAACTAATGCTGATATATTTCTGCCGAAAGAGTGCTGCACTGGTAAAAATCAGTGTCGCATGGGTGCCGCACTAATAATTTATCTAATCAGTTTAATTAGTTTTTTATGTTGAATTTTGTATGAGAATGCGGCGGCACTGATCAGTACCACATTGAGATGCCAAAACCATGCGGCATTGTCTCGGCACTTCTCTTATGAGAAGGAAAAGATGAAGTCAGAAAGACATTCGAAATATCAGAAGTATACTGTGGTGTTAATATAGATAGAAATTGACAAAACAAAACTTCGACACTGGTACGATATTTTTACATTCTTTTGGGCATCGATGTGCATCGGTGCCCAAAAAAAAATTATTCGGCACCGATGCGCACCCGTGCACAACCGGTGCCGATAAAATATTTTTTTGTAGGATAGAAAAATATATAATAAAATTGAAACAGAGAATATTCCTGTAAAATTGTTGTTATTTTCTACTATCTATACGGCCATTCCACGTAACTCTGCTGCCGGAAAGTTGAGTGCGTTACCGTTTTTAGGGAACTTCCAAACGTTATAACTTTTTAAGGAAAAGTCGTGGAGAGCTGCGTAACATCTCATTAAAAAGAAGATATGAAGCTCTTCAAAACTGGATTTAAAGGAACTCTTAAAATTTTTTCGTTTCGATGATATATCAAGATAATTGGAAGGTATTATTTTGAAAAAAATCAAGTTGAGGGGAGAAGTCTCTACAAAATAGACTAGAGACTACAAATCTGGTATTTAAATCTCTGATAGCATTTTTCTCGTTTGAGTACCATTCAATATTTTGAATGGTGCTGAGTTGTCGAACTGCGAAGTGCTCTTGTCCTCCTCTTTTTTTGAGATTTTTCGCCGATTGTCTGAGGTTCAATATTCAATTTTTCTACGTAGATAGATAGAAAATTTTATGTTCTATTGATCTCACTTATTTACAACTCCATACAATGTTTCTGCTATGTCAACCGAACTCATAATTAGTTCTCAACCGGCTTTTTTAATATTTTACTTGATCATTTCAATTGAGAAATTTTGTTTATATATCAAAAGATGCAGAATTTAATTCTGTGTACGTTAGTAAGACTAAAACCCTGGATTCAGAACGTTTTACTGCTTTTATAGTTAAAAAACTAAAGTTTGTGAAAAATAGGTTCAAAAGTTAGATTGTTTTAGATTTATCAGTTTTTTACACAGAGAAATTAGTGTCGTATTTGTAAAAGTATGGCAATTTTACCGTGACTTTGTGTTCCAAGATGTGTGCGATTCTTTTAAGCAACATGCAGAAGTAGAAGAATATTTAAAAGGCCGCATCTAATTGGCTATGTTTTGCCGCATTGACAGCACGATAGATATCACTCAATCAAAGTACTTTTTCATAGCATGTTACGACGACAAGCTTCTTATCAAGGAACAGAGTATAAAGTAAAACTTGACGTCAATTTTTCTTAGGGAGAACTTTTTCATGATTCTTATTCGAACAACAATCGACTTATTGATTGTGAATAATGATGGCATCTGCAAGCTAAATGGCCTCCTTAGTGAATGTACTTGGTACAAGTACTTGATGAGTATTTGGGAAGTACGCGACAAGTTAAGCACTTGAGCAAGAATCTGCCAAGTGTCCTTACTTGACTTGGTTCAGCCAGGTACTTCGATAAATCAGTCACCCTTTTCTTTTGTATTGACTACTTGTACATAAACACCACAATATCAATCGTTATACACTTATAAAAAAAACTAACCTCATGGATACAATAATTTCGGGTTGTGGCAACCTCAAAATTTATAGGTATAGGTAGGTACCTACTCATACCTACTCGTACCTACTACTACCTACCCGCAATCCTGAGTGTCCATGGAGATCCAACACCACTCAATAGTGTCGCTGCAACACCAAGACATGAGTAGGTATGGGTAGATCATATGTGGGTGTGTATGGATACGTACAGGTATGTATGGGTAGGGTGTGCATATAGATGTGGGTAGGTGGTATGTCAATTTTGGGTTGCAGCAATGTTACAATTTTGAGGTTGCGGCAACCCCAAAGTGTCCATTCTATCAATAAACTTATATACTTCTATTCAGTTGAACAAACTTAGTAGCCGTGCATGTATTTGCTCTACAAAAGTAAGTAGCTATAGCGCCATGTGTATAAAATACAAAAAAAATTGGTGCAACAAGCACTTGATTGAACTTTTTTTTTTTATATCTATAAATTATTTTCTTTCAGACTGCGAGCAAACTCTCTCACACTTTCGTTCAGATAAAAGAAAAAAGTATTTGCGGATTCTTCTGAAATCGAGAGAAGAGGGAGTGGCAGCACCGTTCTTCGTTCGTGAGTGTTTTTTTATTTCTAAAGTTGGGGTAAGCCGTGGGTTAAATGAAAATGTTCGGAGTACATTTTTCCCAATTTGGAGTCATATTTTCAAAAAAGCAGGAAGGAGGTTCCCTTCTCTCGCTCGTCTGGTGGGGCGGCCCTGGAGAGATCTTAATCAATATCGAAAACTTTTTGAATAGACAAAAAAGTTATCTAAGTGTTAAAATATCCGCATTTATGTTTATACAGGAATGCAAAATAAAACGAAGATTCAAGAACTTCCAAGGTCTTGGGTACAAGATTCAGTCACTCAAGGTCTTACTCAAGATCTCACTCTTTTTTTGTATATAAATACGAATATTTTTCGCTTTTGAACATACATAGTTGTATAAGGAAGAAGCTATGATAAAATCTGATGGCTATGACTTTGATATATGAACACAAAGCTAACAAAAAATGTTCACTAAAGATTTTCCAAAATTTCGATTCACGATCTTGAAGCTTATGCTCATAAGTAGGCATACACCGGTTAAAAACCGGTTTTTTTATATTTTTTTCGCAGAAACTAAATTGTACGAAGAGTATGGCATATTAAATTTTTCTCACAACTGAGTTTTGCAGACCACACATTTCTCATTTTCATGTGGGTGTGTATGGATACGCACAGGTATGTATGGGTAGGGTGTGCATATAGATGTGGGTAGGTGGTCGATTGCAAAGAAAATATGGAAAGATTCCTATAGCTCATTCTATAGAGAAATGTTTGCTCTGTAAAACTCAGTTGTGAGAAAAATTTAATATGCCATACTCTTTATACAATCTATTTTCGAAAATAGTTAAAAATATCGGTTTTTAACCGGTGCATGTCTACTTATAAGATGTTGATTTTTTGGTATTTTTTCCATGTTGGATATAAAAAGTTCCACTAAGGCCTTTCACATCTTTGTAAAAGACCTTAGTCACCTTCTACTCACGAGTACTCATGTATTTTTTAATCACTGAGTACTTTTATGAGCGCACATGTGCGAGTATTGAGTGCTCATATAAGAATTTCATGAGTATTCAAATGAGACTTTAAATAATACTTATGAGTATTTTTAAACACTTTTTCGTTTATCATTCTTTTAAGGAAATATTGCCCAATACTTAGAGTTTGGCTATGAGTTCGATCCTAGGCGAGCGCACCTCTGATTGTGACAGAAATACTAGCGAAAACATTTCTAAGTTTCTATAGTGGAATCTGTGTATCTAATATAGCTACCTCTTTGCAAAACAAAAAGATGAATGAGTATTTCCTGAGTACTCATACGAGTGTGATTACTTATCTGAGTACTCAAATACTCAATGAGTACAATTTACTGAGTAAGTACTTACAGAGTACTCTGGTACACTATTTTGAGTAAGCCGTGCTCACGGTATGAGTACATTCAGTAGACCAAGATTTCTAAAATCATTGAGTATACACTCCAGTATAAACACACGATTGACAGAGATCTGTAATTGTACATGTCTCAAGAAAGAGCAGTATAAGTCACAATACATTCATTAGGGAAGTTAACTAAGTTTCCAGGTGCTTAATACCGACGGTTAACGCACGGTATACCGCCATTGTAAACAAAAATACCGTCCGGTTACCACGAGGTATGTCACCATACCGTCGGTATACCCGGCAGTACCGTCTAGTATTTTATCATTATGAATATGTAGAACAGGAGTTCGAAACTAATTTTCAACTTTCTTTTTTTTATTGTTCAGCATTTGTAAGCGCAGATAAGCTCCCGACTGCGAGAGATTTGACTCGAGCTTATATGATCTAAAAGAAAAGTTTAAACTCAAGAAGAAATCACCTTTCTCAAATTTTTTGGTGTTTCTTTTATATCTTCACGGATGCAAAATACAATGGTGATCGGACAAAAGCGGTTACTGTGCGATATTTTCTTAGATCGTGTTCTAATAAGCTACCCTTTTAACCGCACGGCATACCGACGGTATTTTAAACAAAAGCTTGACATGGGTTGGCAGTGTCTCCTCTAAAGAACGTACTTGAGATCAAGTACTTTAATCACTTCTGAAGTTTATGCAGATACTTCTGAGTTACTTATCAAGTGCTCCAACAAGTATTTGATAAGTACCTTACAGTACTTATAAGTAAAGTTACTTGTGAAAAAGTATCGGAGACTAGCGTCATTATTTTTACGAAGTGCCTTTTCAAGTACATTTATTATTAAGCTCCATATGTAAAGCCAAAATGTTTTTTGAATTTTGAAATAGGTATAATATAGAAATAAAAGAAGGTCTAATTCGGTCGAATAAATCTAAGGCAACCGCTAGGAAAGTTCAACTTTCGCTCATGAACATGAGCGCCATCTTCCGTTTTCAAATGTAATCAAGATTTTTTGATTAATTTCACTTGCCCGATTATGTCAACACAAGTCTAAAAAGTAGACGGATGCGTTTTAAACGTTGGTGGTACTATCAATATTTGCACTGCATACGTGACATAGCTTGATGTTCAGGGAGAGGAGTTAAAAAAAACACGTCAAATAGAAATATAAACTTAAGAGAGTTCGAGGGAACTGGTTAAGATATGTCAATAGAAGGCGAGCGCCAAGAGTAAAGCCATATCATCTTAATCAAAGGGTTTTTAGAGCTTGTTCGGTCGAAACTGAATCCAGATTTAGACATTCCATAGTCTATCAACCGGCTCTAATTTTTTCAATAAGAAGCTTTCTTGAACATCTTGACTTCGATTTTCATACTTCTCTATAATAACATTTGTTGAATTTGGGTAGATTTTTCAATATGCAATTTATACTTCAAATCTCATTTTGTGTATACAATAGTAGTGTTTCATTTTTAACTTAAGGTCAGCATAAGATGCATATGTAAATTGAGATTGAAGTACAAATACAAAACTGCTTGAATATTTAAAAGAAAACAGCTGCATTATTAGTTATTAAATTTACAAGAAAACGTTTTAGAAATAAAGCTTAAATTGTTGGGCTGTTATTCAATTTTAGATGCATAATTCATTTCCACTCACAACGTCGATGACAGCAGCATCAAGTAATAGTTCATTAAATTCGTGGCCAAATGAAAACTATAGTGAGTAATTCGAACCTCTTTCTTTTTCACGCTACGTAAGTCCTTTATTTAGACCCAACGACGTATTTTCCCACAGCCTCTTCTCTTCGTTCGTCATTGACAATGTCTAATTTGGCTGATCGAATACTGAATTTAAGCAGCGGCAGTTTTTTTACTGAACCATTAACATTGAAACACGACAGCCATAATATAGAACAGTCAAAAATACAACGCTGGTCTGTAAGACGTTATCTGCGTGAGACTTGTACGTTAGTTTATTTTGCTGTTCTAGTTTATCAGATGCAAGTAACCTTAATCAATGTGGAATTGAAATGTCATTACCATCGTCAATATCAAATGGACAGTCTCAAATGCAACTAGGAGTAAGTAGTTCGACTGCACTAGCGAAATAGATGCATATTTGTGTGTTCATTTTATCTGTTAAAAGCCTACTTGGCAGTAGATATGCACCAGTTCCAGTTTTTAACTGTGAGAACTGGAACTGTTGAGAACTTGTGCTGTTGACTTTTCAAAACCAATTTTCTATCTAATTAAATCGAAAGGCACATCATTGGATGCAGTTTTTCACACTGACCACGAAAATCAATTTTAAAATTTATAAAAATTCAAACTTCAACATAAAAATTTAAATTTTAAGCTTTAAAGTTTTGTATTTTCAATTTCCTCACCTAGACATTTTCTTGGAAAAATTCAAAACTATGCGTCGATAGAGCATTCAATTCTCTACAAAGTGGCTTATTTTTTTCGAACTTCCGATGCTTAGAACAGGTTTTACAACCAAAAGAGTTTTCTGGAAACCAGTTTTTTTTGAAAGTTTTGAAACGAATTCAACAGAAGTTTTAACTATTGATAGAATTTAAAATTTCTGTTGAATTCGTTTCAAAACTTTCAAAAAAAAACTG